>JXPL01043000.1:0-10115 GCA_001015235.1 Sphyracephala brevicornis | reverse complement strand
TGCATGCAATCTTAATACAATACGATACGCGATAGTGTTTATACGCTTATATAGTGCGTTTTAGAATTCTTAAAACGCGCTTGAACTATGTGGTGACTCATTTAACGGGGTTGGTTCTGTTTGAAAATTAGTTTATAGATACTCGTATGTACCAAAGAGAATCACTGCGAATCCAATCGTATAGAAGCATCATATGATTTGTAATTGCAGTAATTTGTGTTTCTTTAGAATAGTAAATGTTGCAGGAACAGATTAACGTAAATTATTTTTGGTTTCAGTAAATCGTTACTAATTTCGAGCAATTTGAAATGAAAGGTAGCTGGCTACCTGCTGATTCAAATTTACAGTTGACTACGTGCCTACAAAAACGTTTCAAGATTATTATATGGAAAATGAAATACTCGTAGCATAATATTTTAATTAAGTTTACAATATACGAGTATACACAGTTGGTATATTGTATAAGCAAAGAAAATGAATCAGCAGTAGCAGAACAACCCTTTAGGCATTTGAACCCCTTACTGTGTGGCCAGTGCAGTACGTATCTTCACACATTACCACTCCTATATTCTGTGCAGTCAAACGTTTCAAAATATTAGGCGAACGATTGCATAGTTTCGATTCGTTTGAAATATTGACTCGCAGCAAATGTTTCAATATTTTGCTCGCTTTTATTTTTATGGCATTTAAATATCTGAACGTGCTTGCTTGGTTGGATGTATCTTTAGTGGGACTGAAAGTGCGGCTAAATGTTCGCAACTTGGTAGCTCACTTGGCATTTGGTTATTCTGCTCTATTTGTTTGCGGTTCAGTACAAACTGCGCTAATTGTTATTTACAGTTTTAATTTTTGTATTTGTTTGTGTTTGTGTTTCAGTTTTATTTTTGTTTCTGTTTTGTTTCTGTTTTTGGTTTTGTTGTATTTTATTTTTAATACCGTTTTTTATTTATTTACTTTTGAACGTTTTGCTCAACAATTTTTTATCAATACATTTAAGTGCTTACAGATAAAGATACTCGTACTCATTGCTGCGGTTCAAGTGGTCGAAGTGTGGTTCGCAGTACTTAAAAAAATTTGTTGTATTTTTTCATTGAGTTTTCTTACTTTTTTCTGTGTAAAATTACTCATCGTTTCGTTGGCTAATATTGTATTTTGGCAAAACATACGAGTGCAGTGTAAAAAACAAAACGAAATCAACAGAGTCTACAGTCTAGAGTTTGAGCAAATATAAAATAGCGCAAAACACTAGTGCTTTGCAGTCGAAATTAAAATTAAAACCAATTAAAAAACAAAATTTAAGATAAACACAAATAAAATCTATTTTTTGCTGAATTTTATTTCGGCTAAAGTTTGGTTTAGTACGCAAATTTTTTCCTTTTTATAAATTTATATATTTTGCGCGCTGAACAAGATTAATTGCTGTACGAATTATGTGCAAGTAAAGGTCAAGTTTGCAGACTGATTTAATGCAAAAATTTAAAAAAAAAAATAATTATCTTTAACTAATATAGTTGAAACATTAAAGTCAGTTACGTGTGAGCGACTCTAATACTTTCAACCTTAAATCTGTAGACGCATATGTGACGGTTACATTGCTGATAGATGTATCTGCTAACTGACTTGTCTTACATACTTAGATATACACTGACAACTGAGTAGTGAATAGCGAACATTTGGGAGAAAAAAGAAACTACCAAGTTAGAGATTATTCCAGTAATTGCCAAGCTTGAGATATATCATCGTGATCATTAGCAAACATTTTTTTTTTGTCCTTTTGCACTTCGGTGTAAGAGCATAGCGCTCTTTGGGAGACGTCTAGTGTCTCATACAGTGTGTTTCGTTTCGTGCTCTCATATTCTACTGTTCATTTCAACACTAAATTAAAATTGCCAAGTATACCGAGACATGAGAATGAAACGGTTCAAACAAATCAAACGAATCAAACGAATCAAAACATTACTGCTTTCAGAACAAACGAATCAAGACAATTTTAATATCAAAGCAAACACAATCAAATCAAATGAATTAAACGAATCAAAACATTATTGCTTTCAGAACAAACGAATCAAGACATTATTAATATCACAGCAAACATAATTAAATCAAATGAATCATACGAATCAAGACATTATTGCTTTCAGAACAAAATAATCAAGACATTTTTAATATCAAAACAAACACCATGGTTTAATTATAATTTTCAAAACATTTGTATTAGCAGATATTAAAAATTCCTTATTGTAGTTAAAAATCTATAGTATTTTTAGGAAATATTTAGATATATACATATGTATGTACCTTGGCCACCCCGCTACGATGGCCAACGGCGCAACGAAAAGTTTAGACAAGTAACAATGATTTCAAAAAGTTTTTAAGTTTATTTCAGAAGTTTATAATTAGCTTTAATATGGGCCTTATGTTAATCGATGAACTGACCAATAAGGGCATCCAACGAGCACTGAGATTCCAATCAGTCTAATAGATTCTCAGCAGTCCTACAGCTTCCAATCAGTTTAACAGAATCTAAACATTCGAACAGAATCCAATCATTCTAACAGATTCCAAGCAGTCTTACAGATTCCAATCATTCTAACAGATTTTAAGTAGTCTTGCAGATTCTAGTCAGTTTAACAGATTCTGAGCAGTCGTACAGGTTCTAATTAGTTTAACAGATTCTAAACAGTATAAAAGTTTGCAATTAGTCTAACAGCTTCTCTGGTCATTGAAGCATTAATCAAATATACCAAGAATATGTAATAAAATGGACGTGTAGCTCTATTAAGTCTTTTATAACATAAACAAAAGTCAGCATGAAAAACCTCCACTCAGAACATGTGAACAGTATATGACTAATATGAAGAACAGTGCATGATTAATGATGGACGATCTATATCACTATACAGACGGACCTTTTCAAGAACCACTAGACGCCTATTTATTGTACATTTTTGAAGAAAACCCAGTTTAAATGAAAATCGCAAACAATCAATCAGACGTCGTTCTCAAGAGCTTGAATTTTTTTAAGGAACCAAATGAAATATTCTGCATAAGGATTTGCTTTTCAAGAAGCATAAAATTCAGTTGACCCAAAAAATTAAACCAAATGTTCATTTATTCCTTAGAAATTTTGCAGATTGTTTTTGACTTTACAACAATTGAAACAAATCCATTATTTTAAAGAAAAATCATCTTTAGTGATGAAGCTCATTTCCAGTTGAATGGCTTAGTAAATAAGCAAAGTTTTTGCATTTGAAGTGAAGAAAACCCACTTCATGGTTGAAACATATTTACATCCCCAAAAATAAACATTTTGGAATGTTTTATGGTCCAAAAGTGTAATTGCACCGTATTTTATTGGAAATGAAAATAGCATTGCAATTACCGACAATGAAGAACGCTATAAAAACATGATTATTGCTGCTTTGTAGCATTAGATGATTTCGATTTGGACGATATGTGGTTTCAACAATATGGTGCAACATAACAAACATCTCGTGACACACTTAATTTCTTGAAAGAAAGAAAGAAAAGTTCAAAGACCTTGTAATCTACATAAATGCTGATGTGAACTGGCCACCAAGATGATGCGATATAACTCTAATTGGCCGTTTTTTTTTTGTGGTTGCGTCAAATCATTGGTTTACTCCAATAAAAAACACTAAATGACCAAAAATCAACATTATTTCTGATATTCATGAAGTGCAGATAGAGTGGCCAATTGTAGGTTGTTGGTTTTCCAGAATTGAATTTTTAAAATAACATTTTTGAAATAAAAATGAACAAGAAACCATTTTTAAATAAAAATGTCATAAGCCAATATCTGAAATAAAAAGAAAATTACAATGATATCTTAAACCCTTTTTTTTATATCAAAATAGCCTCAGTCAGGTTAAATGCAAAAGAAAAAAGAGCTAAGGCCCACATTTTTAATATGTTAAATTTCACAATCTTATATCTTATATATTCCATAGTGCTGCTACTAAACACATAAGTGCAACTTAATAGCACTTTCTAGAATTTGGAAAAATCGTAATTTTAGAGGTTTTTGAATATATTTAAAATTTAAAATTTTGCCTATTACCTTCGTGCCGTAATTATCTACATTTGAAACAATAAGCCTACAAAATTAAACCTAAATTGGTTGAAAACTACGGGCAGCACAGGAAACAGACGCTCTTTGCCACTCCAATAATTGCAGTAGTGGCAGCCATCTTATGATAGTACAGCACTATAATAAACAAAAACGAGGCCAAGGGCGCCAGCAGCCGCGGCTAGGTTATCTTCGCAGTTTGCTTGACTCCCAAATCGCGAGTAGGCTTTTGAAGGTCCTGATATTAATGGTAATATACTGAATGCGCTGCTGTTCAAATCATAGCACAGTTTTCAGAAAGGCCTCTTCCTGACCAGAAGAATGATTATCTTTACCTGCACTCTAATGATCTTTTTTTGAACCCATCGAACCGGTAAACCGATGTTCAACGAAACACAACTCGATGGGGCGCTAACAGATGTTGAAAAATGTGTGCACTTGTGCAGCTCACCGTGGAGTTGAGCCTACCCTGCAGGTACCGACGTAAAACCTCGAACCTTTCTGTACTTATCAGCTTTATAAAAATTGTAAAAACCGCTATGTTTACATACTTTTACTAAATGTTTTCTCGAAAATTTCTAATTCGATTGGGTTTGGTACAATGATGAAAATGGCACAGCGGTTCGTGCCTTTGACTTTGAACCCTACTTTTTGTTATTTATTATGCATTTCAACAATTTCCTTAATTTTATGTCATTAAATTTTTTTCTGTACAATTCATTTATATATTATTTTTAATATATTATTACAAACTTAATATATCCAGTTAAACACTTTATATATATATATTTCTGTTCCTTGTCTATTCCAACTTCTCAGTATAGCAGTGTAGTACTCTCTATCAATACCTTGTGTACTGAAGAAAAGTATTAAGTAAAGACTATATAGGTGTAAGCAAAACAATTACAGAATTTTAGAGAATGGTATTTTGGAGAATTGTATTTTGAAGAAACGTATTTTGGATTATAATATTTTGGAGAATGGTATTTTGGAGAATTGTATTTTAGATTATAGTTTTTTTGAGAATCGTATTTTGGAGAATCGTATTTTGGATTATAGCATTTTGTAGAATCGAGATTGCACTGATTGGCCAAATAAAAATTACTTAACTCCCCTATTGGACCGANATTTAATAATTTAACATAAATAAAACAGAGATAGTACTTATATAAAATATAATTAAAAAAAAGTGATTAAAACTGTGATGGAAAAAGCTGGAGATAAACATTTCTTTTATTGATCAAAACTCGCAATTATGAACTGAGTTTAATGAGCTCAGAAATCCAGATTTATATTAAATGTGCAAATGTTGAATTTGAATTTTTCAAAATTTTATTATTATCATAGATCATAACTCCCATTACCCCTTGTTGAGCAATAGAGTACAAATTGTTCGTATTTCAGTGCTGAAATTCATGTTCTTATAAGATTCAATCAAACTGATTAACTGATCCTGAACATTTTATCGATATTTTTATTTGTAAAATTATTGTGCAACTTTTATTGAAAATATATATTCAAATAATACAATATTTTATAAATTTGTATATCACATATATCTGTATTATAAAACACTAAAAACGATTTGGCATAAGCTGGTTTCAATATTGCTTAATAATAATGTATTTGTTTATACGCAGTGAAAAAGTGCATCAATTAGACACACTTTTAAAACGTTTTTCAAAATCAGCTGTTCAACTAAATCATTTGCGTATCATGCAGATTTGCCTGGTTCATTTTTTTTTAACAATCTGGGAAGCAGTAGGTGTGCAGCTCTTATCAACAAATTGAATATTACAAATATAATAGAGGTTTAATACAGGTTTATTTATTGTTAACTTGTTATTCAACTAAATTTTTTTTGCGGAAAAAATATTTTATTACACTTTTTTACTATTATATTATATGAGTTGACAACTCTGGGTTAGAAATAAAAAGCAGCAATGCTGTTTTCATGCAACACTATCTGCTGACGTAGCTGATAGTGTTGATACGCTCACTTAAAGCGGTTCAGAATTCTTAAATCACCTTGAAACTGTGAATTATGTTCATGCACTTAACAGTGTCGATGTTATTCAATTTTAATTAAACTTGTCATAAGACACTAAGTAATTAGTTAATAAATAAATAAAAATAAAGAAAATAAAATTATCTTTCAGATATTGAACTATAAAGTTGTATGTATTGTCTTAAGCTACTGTAGAATACAGTTTATTTACCTTTATAAGAACTCGTATAATCAGTAGCTTATCAGTTGATATACATTACTTGCAGTGACTATTTATTATCTTGACATATCAAATGGAATGCATCTACTATTATTATTGTTTTCAATAAACATTATTGCTAAATACATATCTACAGCTGTATTGGAATTTTGAAAATAAATTTCAATGTGTCAGTTTATACGAAATTCACTTATATAGATACAATACATTTATGTCATGCAACACTGCCTAGCATTGTAAAAACACATTTCAAAATTCAGAATTATTCAGAATTGTAATTTTACAATAAAAGTAAAAATTCACCGCACAGCAATCAAATATTTTTTTAAAACAGCAATATTTGCATCGACATTGAACTTGAGGCTAGCAATTGTAAAATTAATTACAAAATATAATTTTAGTGTAATTTGAGTAGAAGAAAATCAATGTTTCGCTCAAAACTTTTTGTTTTTCTTGCTGTTTTCGGTTAACGATATCAAATGAAACTGAAACCGCAACAAACATTCAATGGCGCACGTGTTTCGGCGGTAAATTGGCAAACTACTGAAGTGCTTAGATACTTTTTGAAATTTTTATTATTGTATTATATTGTTTTTTTTTTATATATTTTTTTTTTTTTATTTAATTACCAGCAAAACAAAACTGTTTTCAACATGTTATCGACCTTTCCACATGAAGGTAGCTATATTTGCTCAAAAATATAATAATAAAAAAATAAACAGAAATACTATGACATATATATATACATGTACAATATCTGTATGTGAATTATTAAATTTTATTTCCAAAATAGGAGTGTAGAAAATTGTTAAAACGTAAATTTGTTAAAAGACGCGTCACACGGCCAAGATACATTTTTTTTGTGATTAGCTGAGGGTCATTTTTACGCCTGCTGACCATGAGTGGATTTCAAGTAACGTTCGATTGATTGCATGAAATGCATAGAACTACGCATGCAGCTAAGTGCGATTATATCGATTTACAAAATACGCTTGACAGTCAGTCTGCAACTTCATAGATAAAACTATTAATTGAAAAATAGAAGATAAAAATTAATTTAAGCATGATGACAAATAAAAAATCTTTAATTATAATTATGTTATTTTGGTGAAAATTAGAAGGTGTGTTTACCTTTGATAGACTGAAAATGAACTGAAGCTAATTTGAACCAATATGGTAACTGAATTGAACTGAAACTGAACTAAAACTGAACTAAGACTGAAACGGAACTAAAACGGAACTTAAACAGAACGGAAACTAAACTGAAATTGCAGTGAGAATGAGCTGAAAAAAAATTTAAATTCAACTGAATTAAATTGAAACGAAACTGAAACTGATCTGAAACTAAACAAAATTAAACTGAATTGAAACTCAACTAAATCTGAATTGAAACTTAACTGAACTAAACTGAAACAGACTGAAACTGTGCTTGACAGACACTGATTTTAAATAAAACTAAAATTAAACTGAAACCGGACTAAAATTGATCTGAAACTGAACTGATACTGTACTGAACAGAAACTGAACAGATATGGAAGTGAAACTAAATTAAAGCTAAACTGAAACTAGACTCAAACGAACTGAAACGGAACTAAAACGGAACTAAAACGGAACTAAAACGGAACTAAAACGGAACTAAAACTAAACTGAAACTGCAGTGAGAATGAACTGAAAAAAAATTTAAATTAAACTGAATTGAAACTCAACTGAAACTGAAATGAAATAGAATTGAAACCAAACTAAAACTGAAGTGAGAATAAACTAAAACTGAGTTGATCTTGAATTAAAACTGAACTGAAAGTAACTTTGAAGCTGAACTGAAACTGATTTGAAATAAAACTAAAACTAAACGGCAACTGAATTGAAACTAATTGAAACTAAACTGAAACAGAATTGCACTCATTATTACAAAAGCAAAAGATTTCATGTTACGCAAGTGAATGTGAATATCAGAGATGTTAAACTGAACTGAAACTGAACTGTTTCTGTGCTGAAACTGAACTGAAATGGAACTGAAATGGAATTGAAACCGAACTAAAACTGAACTAAACTAAAACTGAAGTGTAAACAAACTGAAACTAAACGGAAATCAAACTCAAATTAAACTGAATTTAAACTGAATTGAAACTAAACTGAAACTGAATTGAACTCACTATTGCAGAAGATTTCATGTTATGCAAGTGAATGTGAATATAAGAGATATGCAGCGAATGGCTCATGTACGCATAATCTCTATATAGAGAGAGAGAGAGAGTGCTGCAATGATGTGCAATACCTTCGCATGAGTTCTTGTTTTTTATTCTCTTTTTTCAGCGAATGCAATGAATGGTAGAGTATATTTCATGTGATTCACGTTTTACACTGTGCGCATCAGAGAGATAGCTTCAGTTTGCTTTTAATTTAATTTCGATTGTTGTTTTAAGCATTGGAGTGCAAGAAATTTATGATATATTAAAAATAATCATAAAAGTTTAAGATCACCTTAACATTTTTTAGAAATACTATGAAATTAAATAGAAAATATGGTTAAGTATGACAAAAAGAATTTTTTCCCAGATCAAATTTGTATTTTAAAATACAAATATTGAATTTCCTGTACATATGTATACTATTTCTTGTATATATATTAAGTATTATGTACATAAATTAATTGAATTTACGATTTTCAACTCTTAACTTACCATTGCGTTTGTTTTTAATTTCTTTAATACATTTCCATTCGTTTCTTTTTTTTTTTTTTGCACTCGAGTATAGGAGTAAAGTGCTCTCTATCACTACCATTGTGTACTGTACAGGGGTAAATTCCTTTCGTTACACAGTACGAATATTTCTACCATTCACTATCATTCATTGCCTTTTTAGAAAAGCTCGCAAGTCTTTGTGGCTATGAGAGCGAAACAACTGTCATTCGTTTCACATTACTAATGCTCAGTGAGAGCTCACCACTCATTTTTGTGTTTCATATGTTTAAATGAAAGCATTCATGCCGATCTCTGGTACCTACAATATGGATGCCAATGTTTGAACCCCGCTCACAAGCGTCATTATGAAATGAAAAACTTTGTGGAAATGCACCATTGCCAAGGGATACAGCCTTATATCAGTCTCAGAAGCGTCAGAATGTAATACTAAACAGCAGTAATTATGCATTATGTCAGAAGTGCCTTCAAGATATATGAACTTCATTTGCTAATATATAAATATATGCGCAGCACAAACCTACACCGCCGATAACTTGCAAAAATCAACGAATTGTTCGCAAAAACTTTGATAATAATTTTGGAAATGTTTTGAATTTTGTTCTTGAGAAATGAATGCTAACCTTTAGGCTTCTCTAATTATGCAGAGAGTTCACTCAGAGTGCTGTTTACTGAAATATTTTAAAAACTCTTTCTATTTCATATTCCTGCAGATTCTTTCTAAATTATACTCAGTAATATAAATATGTGTCCACATGATAAAATGCTAATCTGTGCTATTCTAAACAATACAGCACAGATACTTCGTTTACCCAGACATTTCCATATCAGCTCAATCAATATCAATCAATTGATATCAATTGACCTGTTCGACAGTTTTATGCTGCTTACATGCGACAATCCAGAGAGATAATACTCAAACTTAAGAGCATTTGAAAACCTTCATTGGTCAAGTAATGAAAGAGACAGTGCAGATTAGTTCAAGAACATCAAGTGTCACTAGATGGCCTATGGCCTTTTATCAGATATTCCAGTTCCAATAACATAAAATACAAAAATTTTATCGCCATCGAAAATTTATTTAAATTGACTTATCAA
>JXPL01042726.1:311-12090 GCA_001015235.1 Sphyracephala brevicornis | reverse complement strand
TTTTTTTTAAAATAGTTTTTTGTTGCAACTAGTTATGTCCTTACAATTTAAAAAAATTTACAAATGTGATATACAGTATGTATATCAGCAAATGTATATATAGCATGTATTAAGACGTTGCACGAGTGCACTTGAAAAGGTTGTAAGCCACTCGTTAAAGAAACGAAGAACGATTGGATGCGATACTTAGCTGTCGTATGATGTGATTTTAATTCATTTACATTCACAATACAATCCCATTCACATCATTCACATCATTCACATCATCACTAAGTAACGCAACGAATCCATCGTCGTTTTTTTAATGAGTGCCTCTTAAGCCTTTCGAGCTCTTTAGTATGTAAATATATATATATATATATAGTATTACATACGATGTCTCTGCTTTGGAGCTTAAGTATAAATTTTTAATATAGGCCTGTTCAAAAAAAGGGTGACTTTTAATTTTTCTCAAAAAATAGTTATTTATTTAATAATATCTACTTTGTGCCCTACAAATATGTCTCTGCTTTAGCGCTCGAGTTTAAATATACATTTAAATATAGGGATGTTAAAAAAAAAGTTGACTTTTAATTTTTCTCAAAAAATCAAAAAATAGTTATTTATTCATTAATATCTACTTTGAGTAGCCTTCAAATATTTCGTTGCGAACAAATATCTGTAATAAAAAAAGGATCATATTGATATCTTAAACCATTCTATTTTTATTTCTAATTAAAAATATTTTTAATTTTGTTAAAAAAGTAATTTTTTTGTTTACTTTTTTTTGGATTTATTAGCCAAAAACAACACCTTAATCATGCCTCGGTTTAGGTATTCACCGCACTTGGCTCCCTGCGAATTTTTCATGTTATTAAAATTGAAAAGACACATGAAAGGACGTAGGTTTGCCACTATTGAGGACATAGCGAAAAATCGTCAAGCACACCGAAACACGTCTAACCTTTACATCTGTCAAAAACAAACTAAATATGCAAAGTGGCTGATAATGTCAACATATGTTGGAAACATGTGTACCAACATTAAACAAAAAATCCTAAAATCGAATGTACGTAGCCTGTGCTATTTCTTGTACAGACTTCGTACACCACTGTCGTCTTTTAAAAATATATTAAAAATTGTATTTAAACTGGAGAGGTTTTGCCCTTCCGCCTATTTTATTTTTAAAACGTTTGGGATCAATTCGATATAATACTAGAATATCATAAAAATTTTTTTTTCTTGTGTTTTCCAGTATTGGAGCACAGTTCTAAACCAATATCATTGCGTACTGAACAAGTTTATTGGAGAGCTACTATTTATATCCCGCAAAAAATATTTAGTAATTTGGAAACGCTTTCCAAGAAGTACCTTTTCTATCGTTTCCGGGGATGCACTTTTGTGAGGGAAAAATGTAGCTGCAATGAACACGAAGTACATCGGCCCAATTTCCAAAAATAGCAAAACAAACAAAAAGAAGGACAAATTTAAAGCTTTCGTTCTAAGATATACCTATGTTAAATTCATGCCTTCCTTTGGCACTTTTGTAAGCCTGTGATGTAGCTCATTCCGTTATTACTGGGTAGTCGACTGAGAACGACTGAATATTAGAGAGTTTCATGGCAAAGACATAATTTTGTTAGCATTGCCAGTGCTTATGTCTTATGACTACACCGACCCTTGTACACGACGCACAATGTCCCGGTTTCATATAAGAAATGAACAAAAATAGAAGCAGTTAACGCAGAGTCATGATATTTGGTACAATTGACTTTTATATCATTACTAGAATATTTATTGCTTAAAAAGTTCAAACGATTTAAAAAGCCACCCCGCTAGATGAACAAACCTATATATGATTTCTTGAGAAATCAGTAACACGCAATTTAGAATAAAATTGGTATAACTTGTAAACTACCTGACGAAAAAAACATAAAGCTCTATAAAAGACAAACAGATGGATAAAAATTATAGTACATAATAATGTAAATATATGTTCATAAACAGAAAGGTCCTTATATGAAATATTGAAAGATGATCTATTTCACTTTTGTGCTAAACATATTAATGATTTCTTAAGAAGTTAGAACTGGAACTAGTCAAGTCAGAATAAAGCCAAATTAAAGAAATGCCAAACCACTAAAAGGCAAGTTAGAATAAAACCAAGTCAATAAAAACCAAGTTAAAAAAAAAAACAAATAGTCAGCCCAATAGTTAGGTATTTTAAGAAAATTTCTTAACGAAGTGAGGCAGTGTATTTGTTATTCTAAGAATTGGTAAGTTAATTGAGTTTCTACTTATATGCGCAAACATTGAAGAATTCGATTAGCTTTGAAATTGCTTTAATGCATGTTTTTTGGTATAAGGATTATTTTAGCATAAGATTGATTCAATGACATTGTATTTTTAATGCTAAGATTTGGCAAAATATTGAAGAATTTAGTTTCTTCTTGTTTTAGATTAGTTTCGAAACTACTTTGTTGCAAGTGATTATGCATAAGGAATAGCTTAGAAAAATAATAAATCAATAATAAGAATTGTCAACATATTGAAAAATTTAATTTCTTCTTGTTTGCGCAATCGCTGAAAAATTAGATAAGTCTCCAAACTGTTTTGATGCATGTCATTACGCAAAAAGATTAGTTTGCCATGAGATTGTTTCAAAGGCAGTGCACTTTTTGTACCAAGAATCGGCAAGTAAATTGAGTTTCCCTTGTTTGCGCAATCATTGCAGATTTCGATAAGCTTTAACACTCTTTTAATGCTAGTGATAAAGCATAAGGATTGGTTTGGCATGAGATTGTTTCAATGGCAGTGCATTTTTTATACCAAGAATTGGCAAGTAAATTGAGTTTCTTCTTGTTTGCGCAATCATTGAAGAATTCGATTAGCTTTAAACTATTTTTATGCTAGTGATAACGCATAAGGATTGGTTTGGCATAAGATTGATGCTGTGACGGTCTTTGATGCCATGCGTAGACGGCGATATAATGAAAATGAGCTAACAAATAAGCGCGACTGGACTTCACGCTCAGGATAACTGGCTCAGACGTAAAACTTGCTAAATTCGGAGAGCACATTTTTTTTTTAAAGTAAATTTTGGTTGTTGCTTGCCCGGCAATTTGTGTGTCAAATTCATTAAATCATTATTGTTTTAAACTAAATCGTAAAATATTTACAAAAAACTTGGTATTTGCTATTTGAATTAATAGAATTCGTCAAATGTAATTTGCATAATATTTAAAAAAAACGAAAAAAAATTTAAATTCAAGTCAATAAATGAATTTAAGTCAATGCGCAATTGGTCATTAAAAAATTTTCCCAACCTACATGGAATGCGTGTGTGTGGGTACGACTGTGCTGTGCATAGCCAAGCACACTCGTACGCCAAGCTTAGTTCGAGGAGCCGCTGGCCGCTGGCCACGGTACACCGGCACGGTACAGTGGGCAAAATTAAATAGAAAATGCAGCGACTTAATTATTTTAATAAAGACGTCCGTGCATTTTCTGCATTAGTGCAAAAATACACAAACTTTTGCATAATGTCTCATTAAGTATCTACAAAGGCAGATTTTTATTTTTTTTATTTTAAACTGATGTGCAAATAGCGGCAGTTGGAGCTCAGGCAATGACTAGCAACTGCTGCTGGTCACATGTGCCCGTCCGTCGCCTTAATGCACAATTGAAAATTGATTAATTTTTCCGGTATGGAATTTTTTAATTTATAACAATAACAATAAATTTGTAGCTAAAACGAAAAAAAAAACTTACAAGCGCAGATAAAACAACAACAGCAATAATATTAGCAAAATAAATACAAACGAAAACATAAACCGAAATGTATCTTAAAGATACAAATGTCTAATGGTAATGTGACTGCGACTGCGACTGCGACTGTTGCTGTTGCTGCTGTGTCTTCTGTTATTGCTGATAATTTAGAACAACCTAAATTCAAATTCAAAATCAATTAGCAATTCTACTTGATCGATATTCAATAATAATCAATAATTCGTTGTTGTTGTGTTTTTTGTTTTTTGTTTTCTATTATTATTTTCTATATTTTTACTCATATGAGGAAATTACTAATAATAATGATTTTAATTGAATATTGCGCACTTCATATTCAAATTTAAACTCAATGCGCGCATGCAGATACTTTGTGTTGTGTTTGTGCGTGTGTGTAGCTGTGTGCATGCATGAACAATAATAACTATAAAGTAAAGTACGAAATAAAAGCACATTATCCATTATAAATTTCTAATCGACCATAAACACTTAAGAGAAACGATCGCTGGCTGACTGTCTATGCAAAGCCATAGACACAATACTTCAACCAACACACAGGCAAGCGAACGAGTACGTTTCGAAGGGATTTTTATATTTGGAAACGATTATATTGAAAAAAAAAAAAAGAAAAAGGTGGTGACGGTGGTGGGGGTGGCTGTACATAAGACCCACATTGCGCGCCTTCGAATGTACTCGTACTCGTAATCGTACATTATTAGCAGCAGTTTGAATGTTCATTGAATACCGCCACGACAATGCCAGCAACGTCACAGCGGTATAAAAATATGATTTTTATTAGACACATGCATGTACGAACATGTATGTTCGTGTGTATGCAAGCACGTATGTCTTCATTATCTGGATTCAATGTTTTCTTTTTTTTTTTTTTGGTTTCAGTACTGCTTTTTCGGTGCTGGAAAACCAGCAGCCAGCAACAGCGGCGCAACACGGATCGGCTGAAATAAGTTCTTTACCCGCAGATGAGCCGGGCGAGCTTTGCTCGAACAGAGTACTTGTGCTCGCCTGAAACTCAGCTACAATAATACAATATTCGCTGTTTGGCTGTTTGGCTGTCATTGGTACGTACGAGGGTACTCATATGACTGTTGTGAAAGACGAACCGTACCAAACCATACCGAACCGTGGCGTAGCGTACCAAACCAAACCAAACCATACTGTACCAAAGCAAACCGAACCGTTTGTTGGCTGCTCGCACATGGTACCCGCGAACAATTCATGCATGAAGGCAATATTTTGCCTTTCGAATTTATTTTGGATGAGCGCTTGATTTTCCTAAAATTATGACATAATAACCACACACCATCCACCTAATAATTTCATCACAAATGTACACTCGCACATACACATGTACATATGCTTGTTAATATATGAATACATAAATGTATGTTTGTATGTTTGTCTATGAAAGCATTATTTAACACACTTCAGAGCTGCACATATCAAAGAATATTCATATACATTTACGTGCACCTATGTGTGTGTATGTGCATGTGCATGTGTGAGTACTTGAGCAGAATATGTTAATAATTAATTTATTTAAAATTCCTTTAACACCTTTGTGCGCTAAAAATGTAATGGCGACATTTTTAGAAATCATTAATTTGCACAATTCAAAAAAATTTTCATAAAATTCAATGATATTTAATGAAATGGCACATTAAATACGCCATTAACACCATTAATGCACCAAAAATAAAGGCTGTCGGCAGTGTAAATAAGCCGTTAGAGCGACTATAAGCACATTTTACAAAATAATTAATTTAAATTTCTATGCAATTTAATTGCTAAGAAAAGTTACAAGAATTTTTACATATCATATTCCCAAAAACTTCCGGAAATTGGTTTTAGAAAAAGTAACTTTCATATAATTTCATAAAAATTTTCATAAAAATTTGTCCAAAAATTTCCCCAAAATGGTTTTTTAAAAAGCCAACTTAGCCGCTAAGAGAATTTCAAAAAAGTCATTAAAAGTTCCTATATAAATTTCCCCAAAATGGATTTTTTTAAAAAGCCAACTACTAAACAACAACTACTAAAACAACACAAAAATTTGCACAAAAAATTCCCCAAAATTGTTTTATAAAAAGGCTACTTATCTGCTAAGAAAACATAAAGAAAAAATTTCATAAAAATTGTCTTGAAAATTCTTCTAAAAATTTTCCCCAAAGTGGTTTTTTCAAAAGTCATTATGGTAAACTGGTAAGAGAAATTTAAAAAATTGCCGGAAATTGGTTTTATAAAAAGCAATTTAACTGCTAAGAAAACCTTACAAAAATTTTATAAAAATTCCCTAAAACTACTACTAATTATTTAAATTACCAACTTTTCGTGAATGGTCTCACAAAAAGCCAACTTAACTGCTAAGAAAAAAAAATGTCATAAAAATTCCTACAGAAATTTCCCCAAAATTATTTTCTATAAAGCCAACTTAATTAACTCCTAAGAAAAAATTTAAAAATATGTTAACAAAAGTTTTCCGAAAATTTCCCAAATTGGGTTTATATAATTAGTTTTAGTGACGACGACTCATATATTCCACTAAATAACTCATTTGATAACGTTTTAGCTTGAACTTTAATAAAAATTCCTGCAAATGATCAAAAAACAGTTTAAAAAAAAACTTTAATTATTAAAAAGTTTTTTAAAAATTTAATAATATTTTGCAAAAATTTCCCAAACTGTTAATAGACGTTTATCAATTTAATTCACAAGTACTGGAATTCTAAGTAAGTAAGTAAGAAATATGTGAATTTCACTTACTGGCATTGATTTTATTGATTAGTTTAATTTAAACTGCAAGATTTAACAATTTCCCAAAATGCCTCTAACATTTTCAGACTTTTGAGAACTTTGTTTGTTTCAAAGATATTTTTCAGCTTTCCTAATATCCAAAAGGGCAACTAAGTCAAATTGATCGATTTCATGTATTAAGAAATTTAGTCAAAATGTGAGTCTATCTAATGTCTGATTCGAATATCTTTCCTTTCCTTTCTATTTCTGTCGCATTTAAGAAAGCACATTTTTCCTGTTTTCAATTAAATTTTATTCTCTTTCTTCTTTCTTGTTTTTCTATATGCCATCTATGTTATAATCTATTACAGAAGGCCAATTTTTTCAATATTTTCTATTAAATTTCCCATTATGTACGGTGTCTTCTGTATTTTACTTCATCTATTGTCAATATAACTTTAAAAAAAGACGATTCCTTTTGTCCTTCTATATATCGTCTGTTCCATATTTTGCTACGTCTATACAATATATCGTCTATCCTATCTATCGTTTATCCTATTTATCGCTTAACCTTCTTATATTTCATTTAACATCTATATAGCATCATAAAATATTCTTCTCTATAATCAGCTGTATTTTCATCTATCTATTGACACATTCATTTATCGTCCATTCAAATTATCGTCTATCATATCTATCTAGTGTATCGCATTATGAAAAGGGATCTTTTACTGTTTTCAATTAAATTTTATTCTATCTTTTATCTCTTCTATTTATCGTTTATCCTATCTGTCGTCTATATTATATATTGTCTTGTAAGGAATGCTAATTTTTGCTATATTTTCAATTTAATTTTTTATTATGTATTGTCTGTTTTTATTTTTTCTATCTATCGTCTATTCTATTTATTGTCTATACAGCATTACAGATAGACTTTTTTTGATATTTTCGATTTTTTTTATATTTTCAATTGAATTTTCCATTAATTATAGTATCTTTCATCCTTTATCCTCTTTCATCCTTTTCATCCTCTTTGTCCTTTCCGTCTGCTTTTTCTGTCTATTGTTTCTTCTATCTATCTATCTATGCACTATTTTAATTCAATTTTTCTACACTTTAATTGAATTTTCCATTAAATATTGTCTCTTCTTTGTATCATCTCTTCGGTGTATCTCTTCTATTTGCTATCTATCTCTTCCATTGGCTATATAGCATTACAGAAAGCCGATTTTTATCGACATTTTCAATTGAATTTCCCTTTATGTCATATGTTGTCTCTTTTATACAGCGTTTCTTCCATGTATCGCTCTATACATCGTCTATTCTTTCCATACGACATTATTGAAAGCTGCTTATTTTCTTTATTTTTTATCAATGAATTTTCTATTATGTATTCTCGCTTTGGTCTATTCTCTTTTAACTATTGCTTTTTCTATCCATCGTCAATTCTCTTTATTGTATGTAAAGCATTGTAAAAAAGCACCTTTAATTACTTTTTCAACTGAATTTTCCTTTTATTTTGTCTCTTTTATACATCTCTTCCATTTTTCGCTTCAATCCATCGTCTATCCTATTTATACAACATAGTAGTACAATATACAACCTATAGTCTGCAGCCAATCTGTCTATATTTACAATTAAATGTTCTATAATGTATTGTCTCTTTCACCTTTCTCTTCTATTTATTATTTTTGCTTTCCATCGTCTATTTTTTTCTATTCTATATACAGTATTGCAAAAAGGAGATTTTTTTTTATATTTTGAATTGAATTTTCCATTATGTATTGTCTCTTCTATCTATCGTCTCTTTCATCTATCCTCTATACTTTCCTTTTTATATACAGCAATACAAAAAGTCGATTTTTTATACTTTCAATTGAATTTTATGTCATATATTGCATCTTGTATCTACTGTCTCTTTATCTGTTACATCCATTTCTTCTGTCTACAGTTTCTTCTATTTATCGTCCATCCTTTCTATTGTCTGTACTCCATTATAGTAAGGAGATTTCTATTTTATTTATAATTTGGATTATACTAATTTCGTTGAATTTCTTCGGGTTTTTTTGTTTGTTCAGTAATATAGACTCAAGACGATAGCCATCAGAAATTGCTACAGGAAAGACATATCGGCATTTTTCAGGGTAGCAAACCGTCTTCCGCTTGCAGCGGCCTTGTTTCCGTTTGTGTCCACTACTGTGGTAGTCTTCGTAGTTTTCTGTTATTATTAATAAATCTTAATTCATTTAGATTAAGTTTGTTGAAAATCAGTATTTATGAGTTAAGCTGCTCAATTATATATTTAAATACTTTTAAATACAATTATAATTAAACTTTCGAAGCACTGCAGCAATTTTCGGTTTTCTAGTAATGAATGCAGCGAGAGTTCCAAACAAATTTCATACTTACTTAGTTTACGCATACGAATGAGCAAAATTTCAGCACATGCTACTGAGATACTTTCAGAAGTTTTTGTTTACAAAAATGTTGTCAAACATAAGTTGAAATATTTTGGCTAACATATTAATAAAGTTCGAAATTTATTGCTTGTAGTGGAGTTGCTGACGAGATGAGTTGGGTTGAATTGAGTTCGAATTTGAATTTGAATTTGTGTAGCAGAATTTACAGCAGTATTTGTTGCATAAAGTGGAAAACTTGCAGCATATTGCAAGGATATACATATGTACGAGTGTATCGGAATTCTAAGAAATTAAAATTAAAAACTTCAGAACACTTGGCTGCACTTGACTTTCTCTTAGCAAGCCAACATATTGTGGTCAACTGTGTAAGGGAATTTGGTGCATGTGTTGGAATGTTTTGGCTACTAATGTCTGCACTTGACTCTTGCCGATTTCGAACAATACAATTTGACCACCTGAGTAGCAGCAGCAGCAGCAACAGCAACATCAACAGCAGCAACAGAGCTTTGATTACAGGCACGCATAAAGTGCGTACAACATTTTTGCAGATCTCGTACATTCATTTGTCATTTTGTGTATTAATTCTTCAGCACTGCGCACATTGTTTCATAAATAATTTTCGGGCTTATTTATTTAATTTCTTAAGTTTTATAAATCTTCGAAATTGACCCCATGTTGAGATTTACACATTATCTTACGAATGAGCTGCACACAATCAATAAACCCAAATAATGTACAGAATTTGTATGGCAGCAGCCGAAGATGCTTTTGTATCTTGTATCTAAATTTGTACACAACATTTGAATCATAATAAAATTTATAGTTATGACTTTTGCAGCGTCTGAGCAGACTTGCGAGCATGCGATACTATTTCAATTTAAGCACTGAAAACAACAAAAAATTTCCAAAAAAACAAAACATTTCAAAAACAAATTCAAATAATAAAAAAATAAAAATAAATGAAAACCAAATTTGAAATGTTGCGTGTGCGCCAAGCCAGGCACATTTGCTCATGAAATACGCGTACTTATGACATGGCATGAGCAGCAGCAGTAGCTGGAGCAGTGGGCACCACTGTAGTGCTGTGCTGAGCAGCACTTGGCATATGCATATGGTACATCATAAAATGGAATTACGTTGCTGTACGGTACGGTACGACATGAGCTCTGCTACTGCCAAGCGCCATCAGCAAGAACGTTAATTGCGCGCTTGGGTATGTGCAGAAATCCAAATGTACGAAATTTCAAAACATTAAACAACAAAATTAAGCAAAGAATTCAATAATTCCAGAAATACAATAAAATTTATAAACAAATATGCAAGAAATTAAACTCAAGTACGCAGACAATTGAAAAAGTCTGATTTTTAGAAACCCCTTTGATTTTCCGGCGCGCGGCGCGTATTGATTTTTTTTACAATTTCATATTCGGACTTTGTGTGAAAGACTGCTGCAGCCGCTGCCGCTGCCGCTGGTCGCTTTTATTAGTTTGTTCGTATTGCCTGCATGGTCCATTATTGCGTCCAGCACTGCTGCGGGTACGTAGGCACAAGTACTTGCGCCATTTGGTTAATTGATTTCAATGCAAATTGCTGAATTCAAAAGTTGTGCGAAAATCGCTAAGAGTTTCTATTTCATTTTGCATGCGGTGCTGTTTTTTTTTGCAGATTCATGTTTTGTTTTGATTTTTTTTGATAATATTTTGTTTATGCATACTTTTTATAACAATTTTATTTTATAGTTTTGCTTGACAGTCGAAACTTAGAATTAAGTACCCGCAGTCGCAATTGTTACGATTTAATAGTACAGCGCACAGTTAAAATTGAATTTTCATTTGATTAGTTTATAAATTAATATAAATTTTTTTTTTCTTTTTTTGAGAGGGGGTAATATATTTTTGAATAGCTTTTGAAATAAGCAAAGCTTTCATGTTTTGTTGTGAGCACATGAATTCATATGCGGCGGCACTTAAATTAGGCGCTTCATGAAATTTTTTTTATATGTTTTTTTTGTGTGAGTAATATGCTGAGATTTTTGAATTTTTGAGTCAATCAATTAAAAACTCGAAAATGATTTTTGAAATTGTTTCAATTCAATTGATAAAGTAATTTATTTTGAAGTACTTACATGCCAAATGGTTTCAAATGCGTTAAATTGATTGATTTGATTTCGTTCAAGCTATTTAGACAATTGGTAAAATCTGCAAAGAGAATGAGCATAAAAATTTGTTGATTAAATTACTTTTTATATAATGTGTGTGTGTGTGGTTTCAAAATTAAATATGTATATGTATGGAGTTGATTTTTTTTTGATTTGTGCAGTCCTAACTTTAAGCTTAAATAGCGCTCTACTGCTGCGCTGCACGAGTGCATTCGAAAGGCTTCAAAAGGCACTCGTTAAAAAAACGAAGATGGATTGTGAATACTTAGTGAATGTGTTGATGTTAATGATGTGAATGGGATAGAGAATGTGAAGTGACTGTGAATGAATCAAAGTCACATCATACGCCAGCTAAGTATCGTAGCCAATCCAACGTGGTGGCTTACAAGTCTTTCCAGTGAACTTGAAAATATTTTTTTTGCGTTGTGTTAGGCAAATATAAAATTTCAAGCATCTTAGAACAGNTTTTTCATTGAGTATTTGTGCTTTTGATTTTTCTAAATTAATAAAATATATTTTATTAATGCAGATATTTTTTGACATATTCCATTTAAAAATTCCATGAAAGATCCAAAAAAAATTCAATTTGTAATTAAATAATATGAAAATATGTAAGAATGTAAATAGCTTTTTATAAGTAAAAAAAAATATGAATTAATAAAAAATATTTTATTAATGCAGATTT
>JXPL01041406.1:0-12710 GCA_001015235.1 Sphyracephala brevicornis | reverse complement strand
GCTATATAATATAAACCTATGGTACATTAGTATTAGTTAAAACATTTGTAGAAATTATAGCGATACATACTTAATATTTCTATTACTAATTTGAACATATTAGGTATATTTAAAAAAAAATAATTTTCTATTTTCTTGGTTTTGAAAGTTCTATGTGAAATTACATTAATTCAGTAAATCAATTTCATAATATGAGAACTTGGAAAAAAAATACTAAGAACATATAAATAGTAATTTATTATTTACTAAATTATTATTACTTCATTATGATCAAAATATATAAATAAATAAAAAATTTATAGATAAAAACCATATACAACAGTAAATATGATTTCATTTAAATAGATTTAATCCATTCATTGAAAATCGAACAGTATGTTAATATAAGAAGCAAATAATAAAAACGAATGTTTTCTATTATAATAATAGACGGGTCCTAGTTGTGATCAATACAATTAGGAGGATGTATATAAGTTTATCAATACTAATAAAAATAAATTTATTTAATTAAATAAAATTTAACTTTTATAAAATAAAAACAAATTTTAACATTCTACATGAAACTAAGAAACTAAATATGCTGGTTTGGAACTAGTTGAATTTTGAATCACTTCGTCTTCCTCTTTTATGTAAATTCGGTCCAGATAGTGCATAATTTCAAAACCGACCTCTACCATAATAAGAATTATTATCATCCATTCCAATCGGATATGATGTGCATCATTAAGATTATGCGAAATTAGTTCGGCTAACTCAACACAATGATTAAGTTTTTCATTCATAACTTTTGTTCTACGTGATATACTGAAGTATGAGCAAACTTGGAGGTATAAACTTTCCAGCTCTTCACGATCCCAATAAAAGTCGGGTGTGTCCAATAAATCAGAAGACAAATTAATAAAGTGTCGTAAAGCAAAAAGCTCTCCAGTTTTACGTAATACTGCATCTCGGGTAATACGAATTCGACGACCTTTTTTTAAGTCTTCTGTTAAAAACTCCATTGAGTCAATAATGCGTCCCAACTTTGCTTCCCACATGCCTAACTTTGTTGATGTGGCCATTGCATTGGAAAATGTATATTTATGGTAAAAATTATTTTCAGTATTGATTAAAAAAAACTTTCCATCTTGAAAAATTGCATTCATATTAAGTTCTTCGTTTACTTTTTCCTGGTTTACATTTGTAGTAGTAGGAGGAGGAACATACGTATAGGGCATAACTTCAGCTTCACCACGCACCAATGGACGCAAATATGCATCCTTTTCAAATTGTCGCAGAAATGATAACACATTATTAGTTTCAATTTCATTGAAATTCCACAAGACTACTGATCCTTCGCGGAAGAAAAATATGTCGCGACTTTCTGCACCAACCTGGTACTTAGCTGTGACATAAAGTACATCTTGTTCAGCACCCACTGGATCAGTTGAAAAAAATTTTTTTGCTACATATAAATCCTGCGTTGCTAAGCCATTTAGCAATGATTCGAGATTGTATTCCTCGGCTGTTGAAAATGAAGACACATTAAAGTAACCCTCTGCAGAAATATCGTGAGTGTTAATCCTGTTTTTCTCTTTTTTACGAAACGCACGTTTCTTTGAAACAGGGGTAATTATTGCTGAAAAATTATGTGCCTGTGCGGAATCTTTTTCAGGAACAGTTAAAATCCCATTTTCCAACTTTTTCATTTTTAAATCAAGTAAATTTGTAGTGTCCGTCGTAAATGTGCTGAAATTTCGTGCAAGCGGCAAATCTCTTCGTACGTCACTAGCAATTATGCTGCGGAATTTTATGGAATTACTAGAACTAAGGGCTTTATGCCCTCTTCTACATATAATTCGTGCTAAATTCATCTTCCAACTGTGTGTTTTAAATACTCACTTACAATTTTGAAAACTATTTCATAATTTTTCCGGCTAAAACATGAGGCAAAAACCTTTGTCCCTCATTAGTTTACTTCAAATTTAGAACAGGGTTGCATTGACATCATTATAATAAGTATTAAAAATGATTGATTAAACTTATTATATATTATTAATAGAACATAATAACTATTCTATAATTACAAGAACTTTTATATTCCGCTCATATAAAAGAAATATAATATAGGTAGTTTTCTTATATATTCCTCAACAATATAATTAAAAGATATTTAACATAATTTATTTCATATTAATAATCTTTTATATTCATAAGAAAACTTCCTTTACAACTGATTTACGAGTCAACTCAAATTTTACAAATCACGTGACCTAAATAAGAAAGTCTGAGTTTCTAGCTTAACGAATTTGTCTATCCCTAAAGTAATGCTTGCCGGATGTCCCAACAGTTTAGCACTAGGACGATGATTCAATGTGGAGTTACGGTTATTAAATGTTATTGAGTAAGAAATTATGCCTCATTCCCTTTAAAGGTTTCCCTCTGAGAATAAATTCAACTTAAAAAAAAAATTAAAATTATAATTTTATACACTTTTAACAACGAAATATGTAAAGATGTGCTATATTGTATGCTACTTGGGCAAGGAGGAGCCTTGTCACCATTGATACTTAAATCTCATTGGTGGCACAAGGCTTTCTTTGATGTAAATTACTCAAAATTATGGTTTTATTTAGTTTTAATATATGGGATATGTAAATAGTTTAATCTAAATGTTAATCAAAATTAATAAAAAAAAATGTGTAAATCGAAATTAAACACATTTCGGCACAGTTAAATCAATATAAGAATCTAATCTATATAATAAATTGTAATAATAATACATATAAAACATTTAGATGGAACATAGTCTTGAATTCCTATTACTAGGATGAAGAATTTGAGATTTTATTTTCTATGAATTTGAACATTAGGTTTCATTCTTCATGATGCTGCTATATTTATATCGGATATAAAGGCTTCAATTTCAAAAAATGCATTATATGATGTATTTATACTGTAAAAGCCATTATTTTGAATAAAAATACTATTCTTAGGAAATTCATATTTCATTGCATTATAAAAAAAACTATACGATAAAATAAATAAAAATTCTACAAGAATGAAAATTTTTTAAATTTATTATGTTAAATGTGTTTAATATATTGATAACACGAGTACATAAGATATTTAAGACAAAGCTTTCATTGAAATAATGAAGATTTTTTTATGTAGTTTTTTTGATTGTCTAGCAAACGTAAAAATTGAAAAGCTTAAAATTTAGTAAGATTATTTTGTTAAAAACAAGTTTTTTTAACTAACTAGTTAACTAAACATTTTTTAACAAGGCCGACATATGTATAGTACGTGTTAATAATCGTAGCCCAAACATAAGAAATTTTATTAATATATAATTTGCATAACTTTCAGACGTCTTTGATTATTACATCAAAATGACTATTTTAATTAAACTATTCGTAAGGAAAAATTAATTTTTTATAACTACAAATAATGGTTATTAAATTGTCATTTCAGCCTACATTGAGTGTCATTGCATTCGCCCTTACAGTAAATGTTTTAAATGTGGAGTCGGTTAGCCCACTCAGTATTTTAGTACCAAGAATACAACAGGATAATTATGATTTGAGTTCCACAGAAAATAAAATAATTTTAAGGTAATTATTATCACTTAAAATAAAATATAATATATTATCAAAAAGATAATTACGTTCTATAATAATTTGTTGCTTAAGAATTTCGTTACCAAATGGAAATACACGAGACGAAGTGACTGAACTTAGAGCACCTGGAACACCTGAAGAAGAATTATTTGTTTCTGGGACAATTCATACTAATTTCGATAATGAAGGCACATCTGTTATAATGTATGAGGCAGGAAAAAATGGTTATATTTTCAAGTACGAGTTTAGAGGCCAAAATATTACAACGGTTATACTCCATTTAAATCCAAATACTCTGAAAAGTGCTGCAGGTTGAAATGTATTGTTACTTACACACATATGTATACATAAATGTATGCATAAAAACCTTAAATTCCAAATAAAAATGATCTGTAATTGTTTTATAATAACGTATTTTCTTTTAAAAAAGTATAACCCTGAGTCATTAAGTATTGTAGTGTGTCGGCAGAAGGTAGATATAAATTCATTCATATTTGGTACATACATACACTTAGGACCAAAATATTTGTTAAATTAGGAATTAGAGTAGATCAAATTAATATGGATTTCAGTCAAGATTGGAAGTACTCAAAACCTTTAAAGCGATGATGAGAAATACTCTCACAAAAGTTCTATTAAAAAAAAAAAAATAAAACATGATTTAATCAAATTATTAAATTGAAATAATATGTCACTTGGACTATGTTAATAATCAAATATGTCTGGTATGGCACACAATTCATAAGTATTCAAAAATATTTGTAAAATTTCAAGAAAGTTTTTATTTTTTAATCAATTCAGTTCCGTATACTTTATAATTGAAAAACAAGTTTATTAAGTTGAAAGACCACCATACAAACGTTAATTAAGCACGATTTTATATTTCATTTCGTAATACTTTTTAGTTCAATTTGTAATTTCAACGGCCAAATATTTTATATTGTCAATCATAATGAACATTATTGTAGGTATTCATTTGAAAACATAATAAAGTATAATCAAGTGACATCCTCCCTGTTTCAGGTTACATTACTTGTAATTGTGGTTTTATTCACAGCAATTGCTTTAATAGCAGAAAGTGCTCCTCCAAATCGCGATTTAGTGTCAACAAATCAACAGAATAATGATTTAAATCCAAGAGGAAAACAATATATGTTAAAGTGAGACATAAATGTAACTTGATTGCTATTAATAAAAAAATAATTTTAATATTCTCAATACATGTTTTAAGACTTGTATTACCAAATGGTAGCACAAGAGACGAAATAACTGAATTGAGAGCGTCCGGGACCCCCGAAGAAGAACTTTTTGTGTTTGGTACAATTGAAACTATTTTTGGGTACACAGGAGCAAAATCTGTCCTAGTGTATGAGGCGGGAAAAAATGGTTATAGTGCTAAATATAATTACACAAGTGGACCACCGTTTGTTACGTTATCTTTAAATACCCTAAAATCTGCAACTGGCTAGATATACATATATGTACATACATACATATATAGTATATTTTTATGTGGTATGTTAATTGTAGTTTTATGATGTAGTTATATAATTTGTAGTTTTAGTGCAGGCTGAATTGTTTTCTTAATATGTACTTGGAATTGAATAAATAATTTATATAAAAAATCGCTGTTTTATTAAATGCATATAATTTTAGTACTGGGTGTTCGTAAAGGAAATGTACATACGTAATATGTACATATATTCATATTATATGTTATTATTTTTAAAAGGTTAAAACATGTTTAATAGAGCGAATTCTTTGAATTTCTATGAATATGCAAAAACATGGACACATTCTTGTATTAAAACCCAAAAAATCTGGGACTAATTTGTGTTCCATGTAATGTTAGAAGGTTATCACTAAGCCGTGTAGCAACAAAGCATTTTAAACAACAGTTCCACAACGCATTTTTGGTTTCTCTGAATACATTCCACAACACATGTCCAATGTTCATGTAGCCCAATTTTTCGATGGGCATCTATTGTGAATGAATCCGTTGTTTTCTTAGGTCGTCTTCGTTGCACATTAGCAACTAAAAATGTTAACAGTGAAATTAACCGAAGTATACAGCAAATAATGGGATAAATAAACAAATTTGAAAATAAACTTTTGATAATAATTGTTGAAATTAAAAAAGCGCAGTTTTCAATAACTAAGATGGATACAGTCCTGTTTGCAAATATTAAAAAGTTGTACGACAATGAACTATATTCGAGCGTCATATCAACGGTATGTATAACAAAAAGATTTTCGTCCAGGATTCCAATAATGACTATTTTATTAAAGGTTAGTCTTCTTAGCACCGTAGTGCAAAATGATCGAGCTATTTCTACGCCAGAGCTCGAGTATCAGTTGTTGCTTTTCAGTGGTAATTCATATTACCAAGAAAGGAAGTATTTTCGACTTGCTGCTAAGCAGTTTGAAGCAGCATTGTCAATGCGTAAGACAATGGTACGTTCTAAGAATGTTCATCTGGCAAGTGTAGAAAGTAGTTATAGCCACTTTAGTGAATTGGAAACACGTTTTAGATTGGCCATATGCTATCGCGAAATTGGCGAACACAATTTAGCCGTTGCTACCTTACAGGCTGTGCCAGCAAAAGTTCGCACACCCAAAGTTAATATGATGTTGGCTAATATACAGCATTACAGTCGCGACACCAATACAGCTGAAGCAATATTATCATATAAAGATGTACTACGCGACTGCCCGCTGGCTTTAGTGGCAATTGAAGAACTTTTGAAACTGGGAGTTGATGGCATAGAGGTAAATTCACTTGTAGTCAATGGTAAGTACTCCATCGCTGTATTTTTTTTATTCACACTCATGTATTTTCTTTTCTGCCTAATTTTGCAGCAAGTAGTATTCCAAAAAATATTGAATGGCTCAGCAGTTGGATTAAAGGTCATGCACAAATGTTCAGTCGTAAACATCTTGATGCTTGTAAAACGTTTCAAATGGTCAATGAGAATACAAAGTTTCATCAAAACGAACAGTTGCTGACATTAATCGGAAAATGTTTATATTATCACGGTAGTTTTCCACAGGCTCAACATTTTTTAGAAACTGCCCTTATGATCAATCCTTATTGTATGGAAGCATTAATGCCCTTGGCAGTAGTGTATGAATATAATCAGAAATTGCACGAGTTAGATAAAATAACTGCTCAGCTTACTAATATCAATGAATTTACTTCTGGTCATTGGTTTGTCCTTGCGCAATGCTTTTATGGAACAGGAAAACTAGAAAAAGCGTCTTCATTTACACACAAGGCTATTTCTGTTGATTCAAGAAATATGGAAGCATGGTTGTTGCGCGGAAAAATTTGCCTTCAACTCAAACGTCATAAAGACGCAATTTCTTTTTTTCGTGCTGCTCAATGTCTGGCTAATTACCGATTTGAAGTATATAAAGGTCTATTCCATTGCTACGTAGGACTGAAGAGGTTGAAAGAAGCTCAGACAATGTGCGCTTTAGCTGTTCGGTATTTTCGTAATTCGCCACGTAGCTATGTGGTAGGCATTATATTATAGATATATTTTTTAAATAATTTAAAATGGATATTTTTAAATATAGATGTTTGCACGTACATTATTTCATTCAACCAATGAGTTGGCCAAAAAAAGTGCAAAGAAGTTTGTAGCAAAAGCTTTGGAAATCGACGAGCACTATGCTCCGGCTGTTGCACTAATGGCTGAAGTTTGTCAGGCTGAGGGGGAAACACAACAAGCAATTGCTATGCTAAAGAAACAGGTAGTAAGTTACCCTCATCACAAGCTGTTCACCATGCTAGGTGATATTCTTAGTTCTGAAAAAGATTTAAATGGTGCGCTAGAATACTACACTATTGCTTTAAGGTAAAACAGAAAATTGTCATAACTTCCTTACTTTTATCTAACACCAATTTTTATGTGTAGCATGGAACCACAATATCACAGAGCAGTTGATGGCGTTAATGCTTTGGGACAGGCGTCGCGCGCCTCTGCCAAAGATACTGATGCTCTATGCATTTCAATGGCACAAGACGAAGAATGGCCCCTAGAATGTGATGAACCTTCCATGGAAGGCGTTGAATTATCATCGCCTGCTATTGCGCATGATGTTGACGGTGAATCAGATACTTTTACAGATCCTTTCTGGCAGGATGTTGATGCTGAATTAGCAAGTTAAATAATTATCTAAATATACGAAATTTTTAATGTAGTTAGCATTAAGTACTGCAAGTTCATGTATGCATACATATTTAAGTCATTATAAAATAACTATTAAAAATTTTATTGAAGTTTCTGTTGGTAAGAACACAATGTAAAGTTTTTTATCGACAATTTTGCACAACGATTTATGCATTGACTCTCAATAACTAATGGGCTATAATGTATTAAACTAATAAGCATATAAAAACAGAATTACTAGTTTATATTACATTAGAAGTACAATAATAATGTAAGTAATCTATTTAAATCAAAAGTGAAATATGTAATATTTCAAATTCAATCCGAATGAAATTTAATATCTTTTAAGAAAATAGAGATCAATATTTTGAAAAATAAATTTTATTAAAAAGCAAACATACTTAATTTACTAAATATATAATTATAAAAATTAGGTTTATTCTGTATTTACTACATCTTCAATTCCATCCGCTATGTCATCTTGTTCAGTAATTTCGTTGGACGTCGAAGCTTTTTTTGCCTTTGTTTCTTTCTTGTCTTTAATTGATTTTCGGTAAGCCATTAGATCCTCTGTAAGGGGAGGGATAAAGCTTTCGAACTCTAGTTTCTCCAAAGCATCTAATATATTTGCAGATGTTACAGTTTTTTGGTTTTTTTTATGAGCCAATGATGTTGAAGTCGAGGTCAAATATATAACGAACACTGACGCAGCACGAGCAATGGCTTGTCTTGCTTCCTTGCTAACATTTGAGCTTTCTGGCAAAGCTTCTTTTATTAGGCGTGCAACAGCAGCAGTGGGTAGATTTAAGTCTTCAATTCGTTCAACCATTTCACAAAAAAAAAAAAAGACCGCCTTATAAACACAATAACGCTGTTACTGACAACTTGAGTAACGGCACGAAACAACATGAGAACAAAACACGAAAATTGAAATCGCACCAGAGTTGCTACTTATTATTGTTTTTTATGTAATAAAGTAGGCATGGAGTTCAATACCATGCGATGGCAACAGCGGAATTTTATGCCAGGGATAACACACAAATATTTTTAGAAATTGACTAGCAAATTGAAAAGTTCTGCATTTATAAAAGTTTTTTTTTTTTCATTTTAAAATTTTCTATGTAATACTTTCGATTTTCAATAATGTAAAAAATTAATGATAAAAAATAAATAGCCAAGGATTGAATTTTCTTTCTTGTTGTAATAATAACAAAAGAGAGGGGCGAAAACCCCACATGAGTTTCGCCTCCTTGAACTTGCAATACTTAATGTTAACTAAATTCAAAATTAAAAATTTCTTATATTTAAAAATGTATATAACCTGCTAATTTAGTATCAACATCCTGCCAGAAAGTATCTCTAAAAGTATTTGATTCACCGTCAACATCAATGTGCAATAGCGGGCGATTATTCAACGCCTTGTATAGAAGGCTCATCACATTCTTCGTCTTGTGCCATTGAAATGCCTAGATTATCAGTATCTTTAGCCTCCTTTCGCCTTTTTTATGAAAGTCAGAATATTTTTTGTTGGAGAATTCCCGTCCCCGCACTCTCCTTCTAGTCCAGATCAGATCCAGATAGTCACACAGAATGTGGCTTGATGACTCGTATCATTTAATGTAATAGTGCAGTCCGTTATGCCGTTTTAGGTACCCATTCAAGGACCTCAGATCATTGCATTGGGAATTAGCTTCTAGATAGAAAATAGGCCAAATAAACTCCTTTGTTTGTCTCAAACCTGGTAAGCCATACCAGTACTGTGTTCTTTATTTGTGACCAGTCATCGACTATGACTTTGGTTGAGGTCCAGCTAATGTCACAGTAAGGCTCAAGTCTCATTTCCAGCTATGCCTCCATGACCAGGAACCAAGCAGAGTAGAACTGTATTGTCCTCCGCCAGCAACTTCAGCGCTTCAAAGCATCCATGAAAAGTCTCGAATAGAATCTCTGTAAGGTTAATGATACTTGGCTATCTGTGTAGATATAGATGTAGCACCCTTAATGGCATGTACCTCTGTTTGAAAACAAAAGGCAAACAACCCAGTGCAAATGAGATTATGATGTTGGGTCTGAAGACTCCCGCACCCATTTCTTGATCTGTTTTGGAATCATCAGTGTATTAGGCTTCCGTGATTAGGCAACGTTGAACCAGAGTTCTGGAGATAGATTCGTATGCTGTATTGTTTGAAGCCTCTTATTCTTAAGGAATACACACAACGCTATTTCTATGAAGTTGAACGACTTTTGGGGTCCTACTAACAAGATGATGTAGGGCAATCTCTGTTGATTTGACCTTTGAGTATGCAAAATGTGTACAGTGGAAAAGTACCGTACATTTCTTTTTATGACTTATGTGGAAGTCAATCAGTCAATATGTGTCAATATGTAAGACTAGTTGCCCTATAGGACTTAAGTCGATCCAAAGATCTAATTCAATTTTTTGAATAAAAATTACCGATACTCTTTTCCACGAGAATGCTATGTAACCCAACACAAAACTTTTAAAGATGATGATTAGTAGGTCTAGGACATTTGTGGTATTCACGATCCGGTGTAAATTCTTGTTTATATATGTTCCTAATTACTTTACCCAAAATTCACAATATAACACACAGTGAAGTCTGGACAAAAGTGTAAAAATGAGGGTAAATATTACTAAGGGTAAGGGTAAAAATACTAATGGACTACGGAATTTCACATAAGAAAACGCCTGCGCAACAAATTTAATCCTCGAAGCTTACGATTTATCATGAAAAATAAATCATCCTGATAGCTAGGATATTACAGAGAGAGCGCAGTGCGCCCCGCGCATCCCTTGCAGTCAGAAGACAAGGGATACCAGTAAGGGATGACTTACTGGTAATCGAAGAAATGCAGATTCAGTAATTATCAAATTACATTGTACATGAGTATCATAATGCTGTGTTAGTTACGATTTTAACAAACCGCATCAATTCAAAACTAGACGAAACGTATTCACCTTGTAAATGAAATGATAGTAGTTGTTGAACGAGTATGCCAATGAGCTTCTATGCTACGCAGCATTTGATATTTATTGACAACACCGTTGCATTTTATAACCATAGGAACCGTATATGAACTCTGATTGTCGCCAACCTGTTTTATTTACCCTTGCTATGTTTATTCGATGCATTAACTGCACTCACAATAGCATGTTTTGGAGCTTAACTTACTTGGGTGTTCCAGAATGATCAAAACTGGTCGAACGAAGTAAAGAACTCGTCCTCTTTATCCATCTTAATATGTAAATATATATTAAATATATGTGAATATGTATTTAACAGAAAAATTCGTATTAAATCAGTTGAACTTTTAGTCTGCGAAATTTTGTTGAGAATAGGCAACTCCATAAACACGATTCAAGTCAAGGAAATTCAATCAAGAAGACAAATTTTGGTGAAATCAAAGCTATTGAATAACACCGTTGCTGAAATCAAAATTAAAAGTCTAAGAAAGTAAATTTCCAAAAACATTAACAAAAAGAGTATATCTAGAAGAATTCTTTCTGAGAAAAAAGGCTTGAGAAATGTTAAGAGTTTATTGCCTTGCAGAAATTCAAAGGTTGAAGTGGTACATACTCGTACATACATTAAAATTATTAAGGTTTTGATGACATAAATCTAGTTTTAAGTTTGTTTGTGATGTGGTCCTTACAAATAGTCTCGAGACTAATGCCTGGACGAACCTTGCCAATGTAAGATTTTGCAAGAAAAAAGATGTGACCTTACTACGAGCGTTAATCTTATTTGCCGAAATACCCTTAAAAATCTCTTGTGGTCTTCATAAACTTTCCATGACTTACATTGAAGTATCTAACAGATCGAAAAAAATAACTTGCACTTCTTTGAAATCTACTAGTACTTTATTCCACGATTTGATTTAACTCAATGAACAAAGGGTGGCAAAGAATTTTTAAGAAATAAAGCAACTCTGTACTGTCCACCTAGATACAATATGACCCCATCCTAATATAACAAATTATTTGATTCTCTGGCACCAAGATTCTTTGCCGCTGGTGATTTCAATGTTAAACACATAGAAAGAGGCTCAAGGCTAACGAACAAAAATGGACAAATGCTATTAAATGCAATACACTCTAACTCTTATCTAAATGACATTATCGCCGCAGCTGCCCTCGTCTCTACACCAATACTTTCTATAAAGAAAACTGTACAGTATACCCCAAAAAAAGAAAATGTACAGCAAATTGACGAAAAAAGAAAATAATGTAAGATCTGGTAAACTACTAGACATCTTGAAGACAAAAAGAAACTAAACAATGCTATAAAGGAACTTAAAGAACAACTAAAACAAAATGCAAATAACTCATTCGAAATAAATTAAAAATTTGACTTTCACTAGGTTAACAATAAAAGAAATTAAATTAAAAATTGACAAAATAAAACCTAAAATGTCGCCATAATATGACATTATTACTGAAAATTGTTGAAAGAGCTTCCTGTCTAAAGAATTTATTTAATAGTGTAAGAATACAAAAGTACTTTCCGAAAACATAGCAATACCTAAACCAGGCAAAAACACCATCTGTGCATCATCATACAGACCTGCCCATTATATCGAAATTATTTGAAAAACTCTTATATGTCAGAATAGAGCCTTCACGTGTAAGTAAATACATTATTCCTGATCATCAGTTTGGATTCCGAAAATACTACTATACCGTAGAACAAATACACAGAGTAGTAAATAAAATATCTACAGATATTGGCAATAAGAAACGTTGTATTGGTGTATTTGTTGATGTTGAAAAAGCATTCGACAAAGTCTGGCATTAGGGTCCGCTATTTAAATTACATTTTTACTCCCTCATGACCTTTATCTACTTTTAAAAAATTATGTACTAAATATACATTTGTATGTAACACACCACAATGCTTTCTCCTCAATAAAACCA
>JXPL01041374.1:3998-14277 GCA_001015235.1 Sphyracephala brevicornis | reverse complement strand
GTTCCTGCGAAAAGGAAGTTTGTATATGCTGAATTATAGCACTGAGCAGTAAGAGCTTTGCTAGAGCAGGACTACAGTTTACTNTATTATTTTTATTTGGAGTTTCAAATAAAAAATATTTTTTTAAAAACCCAGCTATTCAGCTTGGTACATTTCAATTAATGCAGTCCAAGTTTTGGTTTATATTAAATTATCAATGTTAAATATACTGATAGGATGATCAATTGCCAGTACTATGTACTCAGTTCTTTTATATNAAAGGGGAGCTAAGAGGGGATATAAAAAATAACCTATTGTTTTAAGACATGGCGTTGATAATACGGAAAATAAAATACGAATAAATGGCATATTATTGAAATGCCGATCCTCTTGTTTACATGAAAATAATTGACTTCATTAATCCTTCTCAATTCAGTAGCAAAATTAATTTGTTAGAATGAATTCATTAGATGCAAAGTTTGAGTTACGTTAAAAAATAGTTGACTACACATATGGAATACCTTAAAGGAATCTAGAAAATTGAGTTTATTTATCAATATGCTCCAATCTAACATATTACTTTTATTTCATATATCGCAAAGAGGGTGTGAAAATGGAACCTCCAGATTATGCTATGAACGCGCCAGCCGCAACGGCCTCATGCACGAAATTATATTCAAACATGAATTTCGAAAAAATATATTTAATTAAAATTAAAGTTTATTTCAGGAATTTTAAAAACATTTTCTTTTGTTGTATTTCAATTTAAAAATTGAAAAAATTGAATAAAGGCTTCATAACAAAAAAAAACATCCCTTTGGGATTAAAAAAATGTTTTTTGAATAAAAATAATATTTTGATATTCTTACTTTATTTTATTATTGAACATTATATTTTCACAACTTACTGGCACTTACATAGTTTCACAATGTAATTCGATACTAAATTTTAAAAATAATGTGATGCTGAATCACGTTACATATAAGGCAGCGGTGCTCACTATTCGCTCAAACCATAAGAACAACCAAACGCACAATTGTTTGGTTTTCCTCATGGTTCGAGCCAATCGTGAGCATGCCTGATTTGAAGCATTGGAGCTAAACTTACCAAAACTTTGTGTGGAACCGTGATCAGAGTCATTGTCATATGTGGTATTGCTATTAATCAGTATGCTTTTCTTTCTCATTGGCCCAATATCCGTGTGAGAGTGTAATGAAGTCTGAAAATATTAACAAAATATTACAAACACATGCGATTTTTTTAAGAAATTTTCTATTTCATTTTGATTGTGATAATTTTCTTGTTTTAAGTGGATTTCATTAATTTTTTTAATTTTTAACACACTTATCGCATTAAATTAATAATAATTAAAAATATTAAGAGTTTAAAATTAATTTGTAAATTGTTTTTAATTGCTTTTAGTTATTACATATTTAGATCATTAACATACACATAGATGTTAATAAATATACATACATACTCTCATATGTATGTACATTGTGTATACATACAGTGAACAAGCAATTAACAACTTCAAAATAAAAAACAAAATATTATTTAAGTAATTATAAATATTTTTGAGCAATACAATAGTATTTATTTAAGCTCATAAATACAGTTTATACACAATAAAAGCAAAAAACAGAAAAGTTGAATATTAAGATGAAAAATGCATGAGTAGACAAATTCAAAAGCCAGGATCAGTTATCAGTTGGACACTACAAGTAAAATTGCTATGCTTAGAGAGAGGTGAAGGAGAAAAAAGTATAGCACCCGTAAAATCTCATGTGAAAATCAAAAGCTGGAGACATGTGAAAATTGGTTGGTTGGTTACACTATTATCGAATTTTGTGGAAAAAAAATAACCTTTAATCGGAGTGTAGTTTATTATGAGTTCCTGGTGATGGGCATGACAGTTAACAAGTACTATAACCTCGAAGTCATGAGGCGTTTTTGCATTGCTATCCATCGCAAACAGCTGGGCTTGTGGACAAAATACTCATGGATGTTGAACCACGTTAACGCGCCGGGCTACACAGCCATGATTATTTCTAACTTTTTGGCCCAACATTTCATTAGCATCATTTCGCAGGCACTTTACTTATCAGATATGGCAACAAGGGACTTTTTTCTGTTTCCAAAACTTAAAGCGGCCAAAGCAAATTTGGGTGATAAAAATAACTCTTTGTGTTTCATTTACAAATTCCGCGTCCTTTTGGGACAAATTGCGCGTTTTCATAGATTTGAATAAGCATGAATTTATAGGCTTAAAGCAACAAAACTAGTTGCTGGTGGAATTTATTTTAATACTCAATCAAATTCAGTCATGGCCTAAAAATTGAAGGCTTTTATTTGACATTTTGGCTCTCGGATTTTTGAACACATATGTCCACCCAAAACAGAAACAATCTCAGCAATGCAGACGAAGGCAGTTTTAAATTGGAGACCCAAATCTGTACCACCTGCAACGAGTAGAATATTCGGTTATATTAAGGACCACTTACTATGGCCTGCCATGGCTCAATGGTTGATATTTTGAATTATTAAATACTAAATGATTTTGATGAGTCCGTTTTGAAGCCTAGCAACAAACAAATTAAAAAGAAATGCAGCCAATCGTCACAGAAAATCCTACTGCTTTGTTAAATAAAATTAGCAAGGATTAGGGGTGAAAATTTTAACTTAACCTTTGACTATAAATTGTAGTTTCGTTATTTATTAACTTATACAAATATTTTTAAAGTTCTTTTTAAATTTGTGTCTTTAAATTCTAATACATTTTCGTCTGAGTTGAAGAGTATGCGGTTTCTTACTGAAAGGTATTGCGAAACATCTGGGGGTGGATTAAAAACAGCTTGGTTAGGCAAAAAAATTCAATTTTTTTACAATGCACTGTCAAACACACATAAAGGAAATTGGCAGGGGATTACTATTCTATCAACTTTTCGAAATTGGAACTCAAACTGCAGACACACCCACCTTATAAATAAATTTAAGACAAGATTTACATCGTCTCTAATCTATTCCCTAACGGATTTGTTCGCCACTTGTTATTATATACAAGCAACGACAAGGTTTTCAAGTGCGTAGAAAGATTTAATAAAATTAAAGATGACTTTGAAACCATTTTAAAGAAAAATGATTCTGTAAATCAGTGGACACTGAAAAAGCAAACTGCATTATGAACCATGCTTAAAGATAGTTTCCAAACTGTATTTCCAGCAATGTGCTATGCTACTGTGTACTAATATACTATACTTCAATACTGTACACTAAAGCAAATTATCATTAAAAGCAAAGCAATTAGATGAGCCAATTATTTATTTCTTTCAACATCACAATGGCTCTGAATAACCCGCCAAAATTTGAGTACTTGATAGAAAAGTATTGTCAGTTTCAGCATGCAGTTCTGGCATGGAAAAAAATATTATTCGCCAACCAATCTAACTTAATTTAATGTTCATCAATTTACTCCCTAGTAATTTTTTTTTCTGTCCTTGTGAATTGAACATGAACTGATGTTGGGGACCTACTATTTATGGTCGACTCCGACCGACTGAATTATTAGAGAGTTTCTTTGGCAGTTATTAATCTTGCTAGCATTGCCAGTGCTAGGAAGGATATGACAGCCGTGGATATTGAACCACAAACCCACTGCGTGTTTGCTCAGCACACTAATCACTGAGCTATGACAACCACAAAACTCCTTAGTAATAATATTAAAATAAGAATAATTTATATATAGTTAAATTTGCAAGCATTTGTTCCAAAATTATATTAGTATAAAACAGTTTTTGTCAAAAAATTGAAATAACAATTGAGTTTTAATGAAACTAATTGCATTGACAAAAATATTATCGAAAAAACTCCATTAAAGCAAGACGTAGATCGTTACATATATTTTATTTTGATACATAATAAAAAAGAATTGATTCGAATCATTCTTGCATTATTTGATAAATTTAGTTTAAATTGCATAAAATCACTTTATTTGTATTTCGAAAGACAGTTTCAGTTTAATATTAAATCTTTTTAATATTGCTTAACTTTTTTTAACTGAGCATGCTGGACTGGAAGTATAATACTGAAGTAAGAGTTGGCTACTGCTACAGTCATCAGAAATTTTTTAACAAAAGATACTCCGACATTCGTAAGTAATGAAAATCGTCTTTTGTTATAATAGCGACTCAGGCTGGCGGTCACGATACCTCCACTCCTGTGGCAGTCTGTGATATTATTATTAATGATTGTTGTTATTAATAACTGAGCAAACTATATCATTTTAGTGATAAAAGCACAAATTCGATTGCAAAACCATGTAATTGAAAATTTTCAATTACCGAAAAATTTGGTTGCAAACCTGTAATTTGCTTTATAAGTAATGATATCTTTTTTTCCTTTTGCACTCCAGTATAGGAGTAAACGGCTCTCTACCGCAATCATTGTGTACTGAAAAAGGGTATTGGTGAAAATAATGATATACACAGTGAAAATTGATTGTATACAAATTTCATCGTGTACATCCTGCTTTAAACTCAATAAATTATAATAATAATAATATAAATTATCATCTGAGTCTCTATCATCGAATTGCATGTATTCGATATACACTACAAACAAAAACAAAGCATCGAATAAAAAATGGAATCACTCTTTAGTTGGCATTTTTTGATCCTGGTTTCTCAGTATTATAAAAATAGTTATTTCATCTTTTGTCAATGGTTTAATATGTAAATTTACAGCATATTCGATTATATTAAAAATGTTTCCTTTCCCTTTGCAAAATTGAGAATTTGACTTTACAAATCTTTCCAATAATGTCTTGGAAAAAACAAATATTTTTCACTCACCTGTGATATTTTTCTGCGTGGATTTTGCTCAAATGCTGGATTGTCATAGCCATGTCTGGCATCAGCAGCAGGATCGGATGCTATACTAACACGACGTTTTGGCTGATTTTCAATTATAGAACTTTTGTGATTGCTGCCACTTGTGGAACCGTTGTTACTATTCGGCATAGGCGATGTGCTTATGCCCGATATATCGGATACTGATATTGATGGAACGCCAGCGCTCCCATTGCCAGTGCCCGATTCACTGCTATCGTTTATATTCATTTTATGATGCTGCGAGAAAGAAACAAATTTTCATTTATATTTTTATATTTACTTAGCAAGTGAAAACTTTGCATATATTACAATACAACATATGAAACAATTAATTTAAAAAAAATTTTCTTTTTGTTTTTTGTTGTGTTTTTCTCATGTAAGATTCAATTTATTATAATTTATTATTATTTCAAGACAATATTGTCGTTTAACACTTCTTTTCTAACACACTACACACAAAATGCATTTCACCGCTCTTTTATCATTTAATCTCGTTCAGTGTAGATTAAATATTTACGACCTGCTCGTACACCGTTTTAAAATGAAATGAATTTGTTAAGGTTTTTCTGTCACAAATCAACTTAAGTAATATTGTTTTCTTTACAATGTTTAAATTTAAAAACTTGTGAAAATGCTAAAAATTAACACAAATATAATATATATAAATCGGTAGGAATTAGCATTAATTAGTTTCGTTGCGCACTGGGCTCAAAGCAGTCAATGTACTAGTGAAGTATATTTAGTAACTCTGTAAATGTATTGCTTACAAAAAAATGTACAAATCTGGCAGATTTTCGGATACTACTGGCTATGGCGGTGCACTTCCATTATACACTGTACGAGTATAATTATTATTTTTCACAGTCATTGAGAATTCACTTTAATTATTATCATTTATTATTATATATTAAAATTTCTTTAATTATTTTCATAATTTTTTTTAATATGCACAAAGTGCGGTACTGTCTGCAGTGCGATTGATCGATTTTGAGACAATCTGCAATTATTCAGAGTACCAAATATTTATTTGCTAAATACTTATACTTATATATTACACTTATATATATATGGTAAATTTCAAACAGTACGAGTATGTCTCTAAGTATAGAGGGTAACTTCATCGATGAATAGTAACAACTGAAAATATTGCAGCAGCAGTAGATTGATTAATTTTTCATAAATTCAGTATGAACCAATATTAAAGCCCTTAAAGCTCTACGTAAACTATATGCAACCAGAGAGTTTAAATATATCAATTGCTAGCTGAATCGATAGTTTGATTAATTTTATTCAATTTACTATAAACTAGTTTTCCAAATACGAGGGTAGTTTGATAAGTCAGTAAATGTAATACTGCTTCTGTCAAATTTTGTTGAAACTGCATCATTTAGTTTATATATGACAACCATTGAAAGCAGACAACCGTGAGAATTTCGACGAAAATGGAAAAAGCAAACTTCGTGTACTCATCTGCCTTTATTTTTGCGTAAAGACCAAGAAAAGGTTTGATAAATACTATGGGAACTCTGCACTATCAATTTCAAAGTTTAAGAAATGGTTTACTAAATTCCATTGTGGTCGTACCATCACAAGTGAGCCGATTGTCCAACTCTCCCAAAAGAGGTCGTCACGCCAGAAATCGTCGATAAAATCCATGGAATGTTATTGGACGATCGGTGAATGAAAGAGCGTGAGGTAACTGAGTGGGTACATCACTTATTACAAGAATACTTGGACATGAAAAAGCTATCCGCGCTATGAGCGAAGCGACTGCTCACACTCGACCATAAGCGCAAAAGTGTGATTACTTCAAAGGAGTGTTCGCGATGTTCAACCGCAATCCGAACAAGTTTTTGCGCCGTTCCGTAAGCGTAGAGGAAAATGGATCCATCTTAACAGTCAAATTAGTGTACTTCTACGGGTGAACGTGCACCAAAAAAGGCCAAGGTGAATTTGTCGGCCAACAAGTTCTTGGCGACAGTTTCTTGGCATGCACCCAGTAACATTTACATCGATTACTTTGAAAAGAGTAAAATGAACATCAGCGAATATTATTCAGAGCTATTGGACAGATTCGACATTCATTTGAAGCAAAAACGACCGCATGTGGCGACGAATAAAAGTGCTTTTCCACGATGAAAATGCACTCATGCACAAGTGTTCAGTCGTGTAAAAAATCGATAAATTTGTCTACGAACTGCTACTACGAACTGCTACTCCATCCAGCATATTCTCCAGATTTAGCCCCCTTCGATTATTTCCTGATTTAAAATCTGAAGAAAAGTCGCTGCGGTAAGAGTTTTGCGTCGAATGAAGAGGTCATCACTGAAACAAATGCCTATTTTGAGGACCTTGGGAAAACCTATTATTAGGAAGGGATAAAAAAATTGCAAACACCCTGGACTGAATATATCGATCTAAAAAGAGACTGTCTTGAGAAATAAAATGCTTTTTGACGATAAAATATCTCTACTTCAAAAAGTCAGTGAGTCAATATTTTAGCCACTGGAGTACAAAACACACTTTTTCAAAATAAATAAATTATCACTCAACGCTTCCAAAATAATGTTTTGAGAACAATCACCAATGCTCCCTGTTACATTAGAAATTGCGATCTTCACCGAGAACTTGAAGTCGAAACAGTGGCGAACGAAGTAAAGTAGTAAGCAGAAGTTCATGCAGTCAAACTAAGAAATCACTTTATTGAAGAAGCATCTAACCTACTAAATGGTGTAGAAGGCAAATTAAAGACACTAAGACTAGTGACCTGTTAAACTAAACCTTGATGAATTAGGGAGTAAATAATAAATGAATTATTACAAATAAATTGCTTGTTAGTTTTACGATAACTAGTTGCAGTATTATAATCATTTTATTTGATTCAATGTGAACTAATTGGATTATAGACCTTAGCCACTAACCTAAAAGAACTATGAATTTATTTTTCAATATAACTATCAAGAGACATAAACTATTATGAAAAATTTCAGAACTTCCTCCAACAATTTTAGAGTCTTAGAGCGACTGGAAGGTAAAATTGGATCGTATATTGAATTAATGTAGCATTTGAGTGAAAAGTTTGATGCAAAAAATAAAACTATTCACATTGGCAACAAATTTTGAAAATGAACCACACAAAATGAATATGAATAATACTTATATTTCAACTATATTCAAGTCGATAAATTCCGTATTCCAATTGGAATTCGATCGTCAAGACATTTTCCATATTCCAATGAGAATGGGTAGTTCTTGTAGCGCAGTGGTTAGTGTACTGAACTGACATGCAGAATGTTCGTTCTTCAATGCCCGTGATACTGTCTTGCCTATCACTAGCAAAAGATTAATAATTGCCATGGAAACTCTCTCAAATTCATTCGTTCGGAGTCGGCTATAATTAAAAAATATGCAAATTAAACATTAATACGTGAACCAGGTATTCGACTCAAAAGTTAGTTGTGCAGAAACAGAGCGCAGAACCATATTCGTGATGTAAGAACTGAATACAACTGAACTTAAGTAAAATTGGGACTTCTAAGCGGAACTAGCGTGTCTTAAACTAGTGAAGCACTTTCCAATGTCAAAATTTGGCTTAAACCAATAACTTCGTCATGATTTGATACTCTTTGTGGAAACGACGAGGTAATCTATAACTTTATTTCTCTGTATTTATTATTCTAATCTATTTAATAGTTAAATAGAAGAGAATTCATTTTTTTAAATTCGACAGAAATACGACACACATTCATCAACTTAATTTGTTTTTAGTTCAAAGTAAAGAATTTAAGGCGTGACATTTGCCAGCACTAAAAATTAAATTTAATTTAAATGGAAATAAATTTCAACTTAAAAAGTTATAAAAATAAACTCAATAAGATTTGAAACAAAAATATTAAGATGATTCATATATTTTTGCATGTCACGGAGTTAATAGCTTCAGTGGCTTGCGTACAAAGTTCAGCTGATTGCACAGAGGACACACTGACTTTCATGATCGAAATTTTCAAGAAGCATTTAGATTTACTGGGCTTGGCTGACTAAGGACGGCTTCATAGGTAACACAAATATGTGTATTTTCCAATTGTCTCAGTTTAAAACGTTCGCAATGCAATATGCCCTACGCTCACTGTAGCGCCACAAATAATATGACGAAAATTAACAACAACATTATTATTTTACTTATACATGCCAATAGAAATTAAAAGGATTTAGTATTAATTAGTTAGAGTTTAATTTTTCTTTGCCGCCATATGGCAACAGTGCTTAGTGATTTACAAGCAATTTCCTATGTGTGAATATGTGTGTGAATTCACACATATATACTAACCATACTACTAATGATGGCAGTGCAGATGTTAGAAATTTCAAAAATATTATATTATTAATAATAAAATTGAGAAACAAGACAACATCTGTCAGATTTTTAATATATAAACAAATTTTCACATATTTACTTGTTCTTCAGATTTGTTGTTGTTTTTTTCGATTAATTTAATTAATATTAATTTTTAGATTGTTTTACCATGTTTTTCTTTCGGCATGCATGTATCGGAAATACGCAAATTTAAGTGAAACAAATAATTTTAAATGAATTAAGAATTAAGTAATGCCTTCAAGTGTTAATGGATTCTGGCCACGATTAATAATTTCAACTAAACACATTGCATTTATGTGCCCGTGACTGTAGGAAATCGTTCAAATAGTTTAACACTTAAGGCTATGCCTTCAAGTGTTAATGGATTCTGGCCACGATTAATAATTTCAACTAAACACATTGCATTTATGTGCCCGTGACTGTAGGAAATCGTTCAAATAGTTTAACACTTAAGGCTAGCAAGATGGCAGATATTAAAACAATTTAAATGCATTAATCTAAACAATAAACTGTAAAGTAATTAAAGTAATTCATGATTTAATTACTTTTATTTTGAATTTAAGGATCAGTGACATGAAATACAAAAATGTTATTTACTTTCTGCAAGGAAAAGCAGTAATATTAAGTGGTAAATATCTAAGTGGATACATCATTGTATACAGCAAACAATTTTGAAAAATTACAAAATGTTTTATGCTTCAGTTAACAAAATAAATAATGGATATATATAATAAAATTTTAAATATAATATAGGAAGAAAATAAATCATTATTACTTATTATTATAATTAAAATAACTTTTATATCACAATTAAATTGTTATACTAGCAACTTAAGTTATAAGCTTTATATTAATTTCAGATTCCATACTTATGGTGCAAACACTGGAGACTCCGCAACAAAATTTGTACTCCGTTCGCAAATTCACAATGCTTTACATTAACCATTAGTCTACGGGAACGTTAAAAGTAATAAAGTGAAGTCATTTACAAAAGAAATAACGGAAGAACCATTAGAACCAATTGAATATCAAGCAG
>JXPL01041279.1:0-16636 GCA_001015235.1 Sphyracephala brevicornis | reverse complement strand
GTAGACTAGAAACTTTTCAAGTGACCTATATCACTTTAGTGTATTTTTTTTTTAGTAGTAAGAACATATATAATTTTGAATAAAGAAAACTATAAAAAAAAGGAACCTAAGCAGATTGTCCCATAGGAGTAGTGAAGTGTTGAAGTGTTGTCGTGTTGCTACAAAAGTGTCTGTCACCATGGAGCTCAAATGTAGAAACAACTAAAAGAAACTAAGATTATAAATTATTAAAAAATAAAAAATAAGAGCTACAAAAATAAAAAGTTTTAAAGAAAAATAAGGTACCGGGTCCAGATGACATAGCCGTAGAGCTCCTAAAAACACATCCTGTTACGATACTAAAGAAACTTGTATCTCTAACTAAATATATTTCCCTCCTCTCTCAAAGAAGGTATAATCATAAAATTTTCAAAAAAAAGGTGATCTCACATGTTCTACAAGATAATAACGCACGTCTTACTAATGAGTTGAATACAGAACTCATAGAAGAACACGCAAGACTAAGACCACATATATCGTGTACAGATCACGAAAACAAGTTAAGAATACTTGCAGAGAGCTGCCGCCAGAATGGCGATCGCCGCTCTACATGCTTTTTATTGATTTTGAGCATGATCTTTATACACTTCAAATCCAAGCCATCTGGAAAGCATTATACTATTAACGAGTTCCGCAAAATATAATCGAAGTAATAAAAAAACCTTTATGAAGATGACATGGAGAGTGCTCAAGGAAAGTACCCTAAGCTCCAATATCCCTATCCAAAGCGTAAGACAAGGATGCACACTCTCGCCTCTGCTATTCAACATTGTGCTTGACGAAATATTAACGAAAGCTTCTGAAACTAGTCGAGGAATAACATGTGGTTTGGTGCTCCGATTAATGGATCTTATCTACGCTTATGACATCTGTCTTTTCGCTCATAAGCAAGAGGACGTAGCAGAAAAGCTTTGAAAGATAACTGAACACGTCCTAAAGGTCGAATATGCTTACATGCAATACCAACCACATCAAACCGCATAGTATTTACGACGAAGTGATCCAAGATTTGAGCTCTTTCAGTTACCCGGGTAACGTGTTCACATCTGTGGACTAAAGGAAGATTTTAGAACAAAGAAATCACATTATGTCTTTGAAGCCCTAAATAATGTTTCGATATCTCATATCATAATATGTTTCTAAAATAAAATTACTCAAGACGAAAGTGAAGTCAACGCTGCTATATTGCTGTAAAACGTGAAACAATATACCGCGAGTGATACAAAGATTATAAGTCTTTGTAAACGGATGCCTAAAGAAAATACTGCGCACATACAGGCCAACTCACGAACAACGAGCTAAGGTTCAGATCGAAGCAAATANGCCAACTCACGAACAACGAGCTAAGGTTCAGATCGAAGCAAATACCAATAGGAGTATCGATTCTTCGCCGCAAATGAAACTGGATTGGGCACACAATCCGTAAACCTAAACAAGATATTGCGAGGAGAGCTATCGATTGGAATCCTCAAGGCATTTGACGAAGTGTGCGTCCAGTAAACACATGGTGGAGACAAGTGGTAAATGAAGCGCGAACAGCCGGAAAGTAATGCCACGAAGTCAAAGAATGTGCTTTAGATAAGTTTAGATTCAATAAATTTGGTTTAGAAGCCGCGTTTCTTAATGGAATAAAAGCAAGATAATTACTATAAAAATATACAATATATAATATATCACTTCAAAATCAAAATTTTATACAAATATGAATAAAAAATGTAAATGTTTTAAAATTTACAACTAATATACTTCGACACAAATTTTAACTTTAAACTTCGCAATTAATTACAAACTAGTTTTTGCATGTAATTAAAATTTAGCACATTAATTGTATTTCTATTTAATTAAAAATCTCTTCATTAATTTCTAAAATAGAACTCAATCATTGTTGCAGTTGGGATTAAAAAATAGTATGCAAATCCATAAGGGAGTTGAGCAGGCAGAACAAAAAGTCAGCAACATTAATGAGCAAAAATTGCAAGTCTTTATGCACCGCACAGAGTAGGACAGGGAGGACTATGTATATGAGTACAGGCATGGGTTTGGGTTTAGGTTGTGGTTGGGGTATGGAAATGAGAGTGAAGTTGAAACTGGAACAGCAGAAGATACGCGTTGAGTACACTGCAGCATACTTGATAGGCCAAAACAAAAGTTTAAACAACATTTTTTACAAGCAATGAACATTTCATGAAAAGTTCGTTAACATTTCAAAATAATTTAAAAAAAAAAATAAAATAACCAAAAATCGAAACGAATACCGAAAGTCGAAAACAAAAATTGAAGTAGCAATAGATGCTTGATTGCTACACCGAAAATTCTGCACGTTCATTATACGCAAAACTAATAAAAATCAGTTACATAAGAGTATAGAACTCTTGAAAAATATATAAATAAAAATTTCAAAACATATTTTTAATTTAAAACAACAAGACATTTAGCTCGAATTGTTGGTCAATATTTAATAAAACAAAATACTTCAACGATGATTTGAGTTTTATTTATAATATACAAATTTGCAATTTATATATAACAAACAATATGAGAAAGAACAAACAATTGAATTTGTTTTAAATATTTAAAATTTACATTCAAGTCTACTGAGAGAACTGTAATGAAATAGCAATAAATAATTATACTTGTTTTAAAAAAGAAAATGCTTTAAACTATGTTTACATTGGCCTGAAATGACTCAGTTCGGCAAAAATCAGGAAATGAGATGAAAAAATTCTCATTTGCCAATACAAAATCTCATTTGGCAAATGAGATACGAAATAGATTATGAGTAGTAAACATACCTGTCTATGAGGAATGTCAGCAGTTTTCAAAGCAGCAGTTAAAACTTAAAAAATTTTACTAGAAAATTTTCAATTCAATTGAATTTTGTTCTTACAACTTATAAAATACAATTACAATAGTATAATTATAATAATATAATTATAAAAATATAAAAAGAAAGGTGATCCATTTTTGAACGTTAGGTAAATAACAAAATACAATAATCATTAATAATCAGCTGATTGAAAAGCAAGCTGTCGAACGTAATGGGAATAAGCCAATGTAAACACTTCAAATGAGAATTGTTGAAATGAGTCATTTACTGCCAATGTAATTAAAATTTGACTGAAATAGGCTGAAAAGGAATTTGTCAGAAGTAATGACTGTTGGCCACTCTCACAAAGCACTGCAAGCACTGTGACCGAAATTATCGAATGATTAAGAGGTGCACTGCAACCTATGTGTGGCTGCGGTGTGGTGTTTGTTGTTCAGCAAATATAGAAAATTTGTTTGTTTGCATTTGGTCTTGCATACGGTTTTTCTGAAAATATGAAAATATGCTATACCTAAAACCAATAGCATAATTGCAATTGGTTTTAATTACCAATGGCATTTGGAAATTAAGTTGAAATTTTCGTTTTGACAGTCAATGTTCAAAGTTGCACGAAATAAAAAGTGGGTTACTCACGAGCTATTGCATAAGTTTACAAAATTTAAAATTTGCACTTATGCATTTGCAACGATGCACCAGATCATGAATACCCTTATACTATTTTCGGTATGTATTTCGATACTTCTTTTTATAGGAAATAATAAACATGTAATACATGTAATACATGTAATTATATTTATGAAATGGATGTAAGATAGTTGTTGAGTCTTTTGCAAGCCTTTACTATTTTTCGAAAAGGAATTCTAACAGAATCTAACAGATTTTTTCGAAAATTAAAAATTTTCTATGATCGCTACGAATTTCGAAGATAAGAGTCCGACTAAGAGTCCGTTGTCAGTAGCTATTTATAGCGAGAGGAAAATTAGATAGTGCTTAACAGATTTAGCAAAATTGTAACCATCGGGAACATCGACTGGAAAATTTTTATTGCTTTCCAAATTGTATGTGATGTATTGACAATTTGGTGCTACCAATAATAGTGTTCCAGCAACATAAAATCAAAGATCAAAGTATAATTTCACATTGGCTGTTGAATCGATCGAATGGAACAAACTGCATAGACTTTGCATCCGACCGTGAGCGCGTACTGCACATTTTTCTGGTAGTTAACGTTGATCCTGGCTATAATTAATTGGAATAGACGTCGCCAAGGACATGCGCCTTGTTCAAGCAGTGATCACTAACAGTTTTCATTTCAGCAAAATTAAATATATGTTATTTTTATGAGTATAGTCTGAGGCGTCTGCTTAGCTACTTTCATTTTTTCTAAATTATTTTATTTAAAAATCCATTACATTCACTTCAAAATATACTTGTATTTCGAAAGACCTGCATGTGTTCATTGTTTGCACAAACACAATTTGCGCTAGGTTTTTTTCAGTGTTTGCATAAAATTAAAAGGAAAAGCAAAAGCAAAAGGAACACAGTGTATCTACCCCAAACTTACAAACGTATCTACCCCAAATGATGCAAAACCTAAATTATTCCATATAATGTGGACATTTTCGTTTTATTTGCTATATTTTGAACAATTTTTTTTTAAATTTTCTGCTTTTACTGTCAAATTGTTTACGAAAATAAAAGCACGAAAACAGAAAAAATACTGCAAGCAAAGCAAAAAAATTATGATGAAAAGGATGAATATTTCATGAAAAATGAAGTTGGAATGCACTGTATACTGTACTGTATAGAGAAATTTAATTAGTCGACTGAACACAGAACTTAATATAGCGCCCAACACTGCCAGGCGCTGGTACACACAGGGTACACAAAAAAAAAAGAAAGAAAAATAATTAAAATTAAAAAGAAGAAATTCACAAATAAAAAATGATTAAAAATACTGCTAATACATCACAGCACTGAAGGAAACAGCGTAGCAAACGTACTTGACAAGCTTCAGTAACTGCATCATCTGTATCAACAGCAGAATCAGCAGCAGTGCCATCAACATAAACAATAGCTCCAGCATCAGTACCAGCACGAGCTCGCAACACATACATATCCAGGGAACTTTGTTGAACAGTTTGCTGCTAGGGCATCAGAATTACACACATGAGAAGAATTTGCCAACACATACACATCAATACATGCACATGCACATGCACATGCACATGCACATTCACATGCACATTCACATTCACATGCACGTGCAAGTGAGCTGCCACGCAATCATAGCTACTCATACTATGTTTCAATTCAAGGGTAAGCATAGGGCAAAATGCAAATTAATTGCGCTGCATACTTTTCGGCGTTGGAACAATAAAAATTTGTTTTACTCTGCAGTATGAGTACGAGTGCTGTGCTTGCCGTGCAATGTACTGTAGGACTGTAATTGTAAAGTGCAAGCGTTGCTTACTTAACTGCTGCAAATGTCAGGCACAATTCAACAACAACAAGAACAACAAACACAACTGGCAGAGTTCAAAGACTGTTGGTAAAAAATTGGGAGATTGGGAGCTTCGGTGTATGTACAGCAAGGAATCTGTAAAACTTAAATGCACGAGCACAAAATTCATTCTATTGTTCGTATTATTAATGAATTAAACTTGACTTCCGGTTCGTTGGCTTATACTGGTTAATAAAGGGTAGAATTGTGACGTTTGTTTCTTTACTTTCTTTCTTCTTTTAATTTATTTATTTATTTGCAATTTTTTTTTCGAGGTTGTTGCTTTCATTTTGGAAGTATGGTTTTAATCAAAACTCCAGCTGAACTGAGAAACATTGTTGGCATTGCCGCAGCACATAGTAAGCAGTACCGACTGAAACTCCCAGTGCATTGCAGCAATTGCGGCTAACAAAGCCTGCAGCAAGAACGAAGTCATTTGGTCTGTTGGTAGTGGTGTTGATGCTGGTCTGCTTTACGAAGTTAAGTTGGTAAGGTGTGGTGTGGTGTTGTATTGTATTGTGGTGTGAGCTGTGTAGCATATGCTCGTCGCGTTGCGTTAGTTTTGTGCTAGTGATGCAAGAAGGTTCAATGACATCCTAAAATGCACTTCAACTGCGAACAATACTGAAATGTTTTAGCTTTTAAACGCTCCTTGAATCGGTGGTCCGCTCGATAGGTAACCCCACCGTGCGACTGCCACTAACTCATAGCAAGGATGCTCACTGTTAAATGTTGTTCGGTGCAGGCCGCACACAATTTCCGAAGAACGGCAAAATAATGAAATTAATAACGTTAAATTAAGCACAAAATCACAATTTAAGCTAAATGATTTCAAAAATATGCAAAAAACATAAACTAAACTTTAGAAAAAATATAAAAAAATATAAAACAAACCTACGTGGAAGTGCGAGCGACAAATATTCCAAACACCAAAATGCATTGGAAGCATGAAAAGGTTTATGAAGCGTACATAATGATTTACTATAGTTGCAAGTATACGCCTTGCTGTTATCCTTGCGCGTTCTTGCCGCATTCCCAATCGCGCGTATTGTCACAAGCAATTCCATTCTAAACTGATAACCAACAAAGACTTACAAAACATAGACAACATAGATAAACAAATTAGACTTATTAAATCAAATTAATTAGTCGTAAGTAATCACGAAGATATTTTTGGGCAATACTGTAAAGCACAGGCTTATGCTTATGTATGTTGTTGTTGATGGTGCTGCAAATACCTTAATTGTGTTGCCAAGGACTATCAATTTGTCTGTGCTTACCGTGCATACCTAAGGAAGAGAATAGAAAAGCAAAACATTAATTATTGCGTTATTGTACGTTATTCAATTTATATATTTTACAAAAATATTTGTTAACATGAAAATTATACAAAAATTAATTTTTTAAGCCAATTGCTTACTTCGCCAAGGCGCTTTCGGCAACTGTACAGAAATACTTCGTCAGAATGAAAACTCAAAAACATATAACTGAAATTGAAATTGAGTCATCTGCCTCGTGAAGTAATGCTTGAAAGTGGTTCCGCGAGGTCGATTTAATATACAGTTGATTTAATGTTTGGATTATTGACTAAAAATCTCCCTTTTTTCACCTTTACATTAAAGCCTTTCCAAGGTTTCGCATACGTTAATAAATTAAAAAAAGATGTATCTAGCGAAGACGGCCACTAGGTAGGTGTATCAACTTCAAAATTAACTTACCTATGTGGATATTTAAGACAGACATCGATATGAAATTGGTCTACTAAAGCTGCTCTAGAGGACACTTGCTTTGGTTATGAAGTAATTAGCTTAATCAAATTAGATTTACACAGAAATGCCGGTTGCAAATACATAACTTATAAACTGGAAACATTATTATGTTCAGATGCTATCGATAAGCCAAGAGTTTGCATTCCCGAACTCTCAATGAAAAGATGCAGCTGTTCAGTTGTACTGTGATTGCTACTGAAACCGGAGATTGGTTTGTGTAAAATTTTGAATACAAAATTCTGTTAATTTTAAACAACATTGCTTTTTGAAATCAACGCTCTTAGGCCTTGGATTACAGCTTTCTTTAACCAGTCCTGCTTTTCATATGCATGATGCGGCATTTGTGCGTATTTTTTGGGACAGTCGAATGGCTGCTCCGAGCAATTCTAATATCATTATCTAGTGACACTTTTACAGCAGGCAACTATAACATCAAAGTAATCAAGGAATTCATATACCTTGACAACGCCGTTAGCATAAAAAATGATGTAGACTGACATGAGATAAAACGGAGAGTGACAATTGATAGTAGGTCTTACTACGGGCTCAGTAAGCAATTAGATTGTAATCAGGTCTCGATCAGCAAAACTGTCACTTTACAAGACGCTCATAATACCTGTTTCTTTATGACGTTGAGGCATGGGTGGTATCGCATACAGACGCCAACGCTCTTGGGATGTTCGAGTGGTAAGTTCGTCGCAAAAGCACGAAGATTTAGCACTTTATTTGGTTTAAAGTTCCGTCCGGCTTAGAGTCGTATTTGAAGACAATGAGTGTACTCCGATATGTAAGCGTAACTGAGACTATATGTGAGTTTACATAGTACTGTGTGCATTTTTTTGAGTCAATGCACGTCAAGGCGTTTGCATCGGCAGTATTCGTGTTTAGTAAAACACAGCTTAATAATTCAGTTCAGAGGCGACTATAAATTAAAGTTCCCCAATGTTCTTACTCATGAGTTGGCTTGGACAAAGAATAAAAAAAAAATCCTTTAAAGATTTTCTTGAGTTTGATCTGTGAATAGTTATATCATACAATCAGATATTTAAATTCTGATTTCTTACGTTTTGTATCTTATGGTTTACACCAGCGGTGCTCACGATTCTCTCAAACCATAAGCACAAACAAACACGCAATTGTGTTTNACAAAGAATAAAAAAAAAATCCTTTAAAGATTTTCTTGAGTTTGATCTGTGAATAGTTATATCATACAATCAGATATTTAAATTCTGATTTCTTACGTTTTGTATCTTATGGTTTACACCAGCGGTGCTCACGATTCTCTCAAACCATAAGCACAAACAAACACGCAATTGTGTTTTTGTGTTTGTTCTTATGGTTTGAGCGAATCGTGAGCATGCGAGGTTTACTCCTATTTTTTGCACAATGGTTATGCATTTCAGTATTAAGATGTACATTTTTCATTTAATTGGTGTAAATTGAAATACGAGTATAACACACACATATGAAGCAAATGCAAAAAAAATAAACCCTTTATATATATGAAATTAATATTTTAAAATGAAATTCTAAAGAAATGTTCAAATTCATTTTTAGTGAGAACAAAAGAAATTCATTTCAGAGAGATATTTGTATTATTAATATAATTATTAAAGAAATTTCTTCTTGAATTTCATTTCAGAAATACTAACGATAACATGAGTAATAATAAAGTTTTTCATACACAATTTTATTTTTAATAGTTTCTTAATTGAAATTTGTTGCTGCAGTTCTTTAAACCAGAACGAAATTATTTAAGAGAAAACATTTCTGCATTTGCATGGCACAAAAAATAAAAAAAATGTAGAAAATAATAATAAAAATGTAGTACATCCCACTAACCGTGCAAAAGAGGCGGTCAATAACCACTTTCTTGTACATCAATAAATATTTTTGATGTATTTTTGAAGAGAGCATTTCTTAGAATTCTAGACAGCTAAATATTTCTTAATTAAATCAGCATTTCCATTTGCATTTCTAATGAGTTTTGCAGCACGCAGGTTTGCACTATCTTGCACGCACTTTCAACACCAACACCAATAGCAACACCAATACAGTAGCTACCGACAATAACGAATTGCTCCAGCCTCAGCAACATACAGCATTTAGCAGCCGGCAGAAAGCAGGTATATAAACATAAATAACAAAAACCATAACAATAACAATTAAAATCAACTTAATTATGTTTACCATAAAATATACAAATATTACCACACCCCCAACAAATTCTTTACACCAATCAGCCAACCTATGCCAGTAACTGCAACAACACCAACAGCAACAACAACAGCAACATACATGTTCCTAACGAATTTCTAAACTTATCTCAAGTTGGCTTAAACTTCTACGATTATTTGTCGGCAATATTGATGCCTGTAATTTGAAACGCTTCTTTGACTCGAAATGAGCAGCAGTGGAAAAGCCAGGAAGACTGGAGTTAAATACGAGAATTAGTTTATTCTTGGCTATCATTAAGTGGGTAAACGAAGCAGTGTTGTTGTTGCATTTCGGTTTAGCTGCGTTTTGGAGTAATTCAGTTTGCACCAAAGCCAAGCTCAGTTGCAAAAATGCAGTGGCAAAAAGCAAGCAAATGCAAAGAAAAATGCAAAAATATAAAGAAATCATCATAAATATTATATAACTGAACTGCAAGAACATAGCCCGCAGACAAATTTAGCTCTCATGAATAGCAAGTTCCTAACACCAACTTCGCTGAAGACAAACATGAAACAATATTCATCATTAATAATAGGAATTTCGTAATTATTACGTTTTCTGAAACAAAATAAATGCGTTTCTTATACATCAGTGTATCTGTTATTTATTTTTTTTGTTACAGGCTGCCTTTCCACACAGCAGCAACCGTAACATGAGTTGCACTAGGATGAGCCCCGACGTTTTGCTGTGTACAATAGGCAATCCATAAACTAGCCTCACTGCTTAGAATGCAAACATAAAATGTTTTGAAATGTCACATCAGCGATGATACACAGCGATGTCACTGTTTGGCACCTAAGAGTAGGTGCTGTTGCCAGTAAAAGACTGAACGAGTGCATCCAAATGACGTTTCAAGTCACTCGTTTTCTCAACGTTGATTCACTGACTCTACACTCATTGCCGAATGTTATCATTCATTCGGCAATACAATAAACAAAGATTGCATAGCATTTCAAGGCATGAGAAAATAATAATGTTGTTGTTGATGTTGTAATATTGGCCTAATAAATAAATGAAGTCAAGACAGTATCCATTTTTTAAGCAATCAGTTACATTTCTGACAGGTATCCAAACTGTCAGACACTAAACAACAATTCCATGGTAATATTTGTGTACTACTCTGTACTACTCTGTACTACTGACCTGTAGCTACCAAAATATGTAATAAACACAAATTTGTATTTATTTGGCATATGATGAAGACATTGTATACAAACGTTTTTAATATATTATTTCATTAAGTAAATCATATAAACACACATATATGATATTGTACCTAGAAAAAACCAACCACCAAAGTAAAACACAAAAGAATCTCTCCCTCACATAATTTACCTAAGACACCACCAAAGTAATAAAAAAAAACTCTCCCCATTTCATTTTCAATCCTTTTTCAACACCTTTTTAAATGAATCAAAAAATTTTAAATGAGAACAATTGACTTAATAAATAACAATCACTTACATACATACATATATATGTATATGAGAGGTATGTTAATCAATAAAATAACAATTAGATATATATATCTGCTATTTGCCCAAAACTAACATGTCGTCGACAGATTAACAATAAGGGATTGCCTTAAGCAATGGCTGACTATATACAACTATGCAAATTTATACATATGTATATACATATGTATGTACATATACAATTTTATATATAATGTATAAAATTATAATAAATCTCTGTATAAATATTTAATAATATTTCATTTCATCAAAAAATTTATATGAATGCTCGCATACGATTTTTGTAAAAACCAATCACCAACCAAAGAGAAAAATCGATCTCTATCATACAGCGAGTCTCTCGATTCACTCTTAAATAACTTGCTCGCCTAAGGCAATGAAAAAAATCTGCCTCGACTCGCTTGCTCTCAAAGCAAAAATGACTCCACTCGTTTGTTTGAAAACAAAAACTCCTCGTTATGTTTGGNGAGAAAAATCGATCTCTATCATACAGCGAGTCTCTCGATTCACTCTTAAATAACTTGCTCGCCTAAGGCAATGAAAAAAATCTGCCTCGACTCGCTTGCTCTCAAAGCAAAAATGACTCCACTCGTTTGTTTGAAAACAAAAACTCCTCGTTATGTTTGGTCGTTTTTCTCTAATGTATTCTTTTTCTCTACAGCTTTGATTTAGTACTGAAATTCACAGTAGAATTTGTGTGCGCGGCTCCGAGTGACTCAGTGTGAGCAGCGAAACGGATTGCTTTTCGCTGCCTTTTAGTTGCCACTTACAGGCTGCACTTCAGTGCTTTCAACCATCACTAGCAGTTGATAGTGTTTCAAAGTGATTGATTGGAATTCACTATTCACTATCCACTATCCACTGTTAATAATGCAGAAATGCACCCAAGAGGCTCAGGACACCCAACACCATCAGGAATAGTATCTGTAACTAGAATTTCGTGCTGTTGTATTCTTTATCGATGGCAGTTACAAATTAATAGTAATTAAGCAATTTCAAAAAAGTATGCATGACTTCGTATGTAAAAAAATAGAAAATCTGATTCGAATTTGTAGTTCTACTCAGATGCGCAAGTAGTGTTGCGGTTTGTGCGAGCAACGCGTATAATTTTATCTTGTGCAAGCGATAGAATCTGGTGCAGATTTTTCCAACTTGCATGAGGCCGTGCCAACTGTGCCCGTAAGCGTCGTGCGTGTCAGTGCTTATGTTAATACGAAGTCCTTGTGAATTGGTTCAATGCAGCTGCTTAGTTTAGTAGTAACGAATTCCAAATGTTAGCAACTAACTAACTAGGCATTAACTCAGTATTTGTGGCATTGCAGGCTAATTTATAATAAATAAAAGAAATTTATATATATACGATTTTTTGTTCCATTGTTTGATCCGAACTAAAAATCCCTTGCAGTCTGTTGCAATATTGCCGTATTTGACAGTATTATAAGATTATTATCTATTAATCCTTTGAGAAACATAGCGCCTCAAGTATGACAATGTAATGTTCTTAAATGTATACTTAGCAGTTCTTAATATTTCTTTAAGCCTTACGAAAGCATTTCAAACATAGTTCGGCATTGATATTCGTTGGTTTCATGTAGATACAAGCTTAGGTGAAAGGCACAGCTTGTGTTGTTAACAAGGGCAGACTGCTGCGACCTATTGTTATAAGAAAAATAGAAAAGTTTGAAATAATATTAAAAAGTGTAAAAATACTTAAGTCAAGTGTTTCGATATTCCCGATTAATTTATTAATTAAGAAGCTCTGTCACTCACATCTGCCATGTCACCATTACAATTCACTAGTCTTCCGCAAGACTAATTAATGGTGTAGAATTATGGATTGTTGGAGAATTGTGGAATTAGAGAATGGCTTAGGATACAATTGCTCTAAAAAGTATGCTTGTCTTTCCTATCTCATCTCAAAAGACAAACAATTTTGAGCGAAATATAATGAGCATGAAATATCCCAATGTTCATTTTATTGAATTTCTTCAATTAGGATTGGATACTAGCAATTACTTTTATATGGTGCAATTAGAGTAGCAAACTTGCCAATTGATGCCGATCATTGTATGGAATTATGAATAAATGGAAAATTAAGACCTGAAAAGTTAGGTTTTGCCAATGTCCTTCATTAAACTTCAATAATGACATTCTAGCAGAGAACAAAAGTTAAATATATCTCGGACTACATCTGGACTATGGATTAACGCAGAAGAAATAGTTCAAATAGAAGTGTAGGCCCAGTAGAGGACGGAGTCCTCTAGAATATAATATAAGCTTGGAAGTAACATATTAGGGTGTCTTTTTACCCAACTACATACAATTATAACGACAAAACATATGTGCTGGCTGCAAAAACTAAATCGGAGCCGAGTATAGAAAACAAGCAGACAGAACCAGATTGAAACCTTTTTTAACATATTGAATCCAGTTATAGTAGAACTGCCAGCAACTACATTCGAAAAATAGCATATTAATTGAAAAAGAAAAGGCATTCAAATGTTAATATATTTAAGAAAATCCCTCCTTGTAAAAATACACTATAAGTCATTGAATACAAGAAAGCCTAAGACTTTGTGAAAATGTATCAATAAAATAAATACAAAGGAATGAAATTGTTAGTTTCATTATTATTTTGTTCTACATTCTGCGTTATTAATACTAGAATGAATTTAATTAAAAGTTTGTTCTCATTTTGTTTAGTAAAGTTATGCGATTTGGATTCATATTTCTCTTTTTTCTAATTTAACTGTAAACTTATAAAATGAGCAAATGTCTATTCGTTTTTTTGACAAATTTTGCCAGCATCAACTTTTAGAATCTTGTTTTTGGAAAATGTTGTATTTTGGCGGATACTGGAATTGGCGCAATAGTCTTTCTTTATTGTGCGAGATATAGTTTTAAGCAAAAAGGATCTATATAGAGGACCTGTAGTTTTTCGTTCATAGTGAAGCCAATTTTTACTTTTGTTTTTTTATTCAGAAAGCTAAACACTGTAAGAACATATACTTTGCTTCTTTGATATCGACTGATATGGAACTAGGCCATTAATATAATTCCGCACTTGCCTGACGGCCTGCAGGTACCTTTTGTGAATACGCAAATAAATGCATCGATATTTTATGAGGTGTCATTTGATGTATTGATTGAGCATTAACCGTCTGTTTATACGTTGGGCTGGTTCGTTATTTATTCGTTCGTTATTATTAAAAAATTTTATATTTATTAAAAAAATTGTGAAAACATCCTGGACCAAAGTACTTAGCACATACATTTATTCATAAATATATGATGCTCATGCGAGCAAAGAAATTTAACATTTCTACTTTCACGTTTAACACCACTTAACCAAATGCTTTCATTTCAAATTTTGCAACAAACCAACTTTGTTTTCTAAGCGCTAATATTGTTTTAAAATTACAATAACAAAATCTATTTATATTTCTTTTATGAAACTGCAGAAGTTGAAGAATTTACGAGTAAATGGCAAAAAGAGTAAAGAGAATGTCAATGCTTAAAAATTAATATTTCTGCACTGCGCTGTTTGAAATAAATAATAAACCCTGCATACGTTATGCAGCGCACACTTCGAATATACAAAAGTGCAGTAATTACATTGAATTTACCAGGATCAACTGAACATTATCCTGTGCGGCATAGAGGAGTATGCATTACATACGGAAATGTGCACTTTATTGTTAACCCTTTTATCAAACAAAGCCTATTAAGTTTTTCACTTTGATGTTGACCAAGTTAAGTCAAATCAACATCAAACAGCAAAGCCGCTGTCTGAATTTGAGTTGCGCCAAAGCATGAGTACATATGTATTAAGAAGTCGAGCAGGAAATGAGCACTCATTTTCTGACATTGTATATGAAGTGAAACATCAAAGCACTGCATGGTTTCAGTTTCATTATTTCGCAGTTCGAAAGGTTATTGACCAATGACAGTTGGGTTGCGGGTACGTGTTGTTGACTTTCTTACTACAAATAGGGATTGAATTATCGAGAGGGAAGAGATTCTTGTGCAACAATGTACCCCAAACTTGTCAACGTACAATAAAATTAAGTGTATAAAATAAATAAAAATTGTTTTGGAATCGAATTCAGAGCAAGCTATGCCAAAGGTTGAAATTGATTTCCATAAAAAATTTGTAACATTGAAAACATACTCGTATAGTACATGTCTTGTACATTAAAAGTACATTTGTAGAGAATTTTTTTTTTTAGAAATATATAATATATACGTTTCCAGGCACAAAAGTGAACAATTTCATGTACAGTGCACTCGCGACAACTCGTACTGTTTAAAACTGGATGTCTTCGAGTTATACCATGTTCACATCTGCTTGTTTAACGTTGCTTGTTTAAAATAAAACAGTATCTGATTACATTTGTGCGTTTACTGTTGGCCTGTATTTCACATTTCCTATTATAGAAGATTCTTTTGCTTGAAATGCAAAATTGCATATGAATAAAATTGTACTTCGTTTAAATCTGTTTTTTCACATTCACAATAATATTCACTGCGAGCCTCTTTGTGAAATCTCTGGTTTTTGTACTTTTGGCAGATATTGCAAGGTTATAGCAAAGGGTTGCTCCCAATCAGCTAGCTTTNAGCACTAAAGAACTGTTTAGGCCGCTAAACAGCAAGAAGCAGTTAAACAAGCAGATGTGAACATGGTATTACTGAGTTCGTTCATGTTTACGTAAACAAATTTTTATAATATAAATAACGCATTATAGTTTGTTTTAATATTGTATATGTCTTTTATTTACACATTTAGTTTATAATAATATTTTATTGTATTTTTTATTTAATATTTTATTTGATTTAAAAAAAATTTCATCACAAGCAGCCTTCTCTTACAAGGAGTGTAAAATATACTAAATTTTAAAAGTCAATTCAAGAAAAATTATTTTTTCGATATCACTTATTTTAATGGCCCACGGAATAGCCTTATTAAATATTTTTAGTGTCTCAACTGATGTTCATTCTACTCATGTTCGCTAATTAACTCTGACTTTATTGTAAACCATTTTATACAATAAAGGAGAGATTTTTTTAAGTTTTTAAATTAAGTTGACGTATTCTGAAGAATATCAGCTACTGATTAGGACAGAGTTATTTTTTCCAATTTAATATTTTTCTTCAAAACACTTAATACAATATATTCCTCTTTATTTTCCCAGCAGGTTATTAAAATTTAAAATATTTTTCCAACTTTATGCCAGGTTTTCTTGACTTAAGCAATTCCAAAAAAATAACGCCAATGTTACCGTTTTTCTTACTCCGACGCTTGCTTTTTGCAAATATAAACATAAATATTTTCTGTAAGAAGTTTCCAGTATAACCGAGATTCATACATCATTGTATATTTGATAGGCACACAATTCTAGTTCCATGATTTCTGCTTGTAAAAATTCCTTGAATACTTAGGTCAATTAGTTCGAGCTGTGAGAATAACTTTGCTCCCGAAATCGCTTGTCGAAATATTTGTATTCATTTTGTGTGAAACTCTTCTTTTTTTTTTCCTTAAGAATGAATCTATTTATAGGATAATTATTATTCATTTGTAATCAAAAGTAAATCAGAATACCTAAATGTTTGTTTTTTCTAGTGCTTGAGAAAATATTTTCTCACACGTTTAATTTGATTTAATTGTGTTTTATATACAAGGTGTGAATTTGACGAAACTGTATTATTCGACAATAATTACTCTGTTTACACAACAGTAAATACGCTTTGGCATGAACTGGTGGCAGTGTTGCGTACTTATAATGTAAGTAGTTTATACGCACTAAAA
>JXPL01040772.1:0-10112 GCA_001015235.1 Sphyracephala brevicornis | reverse complement strand
CTTGTTCAGAACAGAGTGATAGTAATAGAGAGTCCTTTACTTTTATACTGGAGTGCACATGGACAAAAAAAAATATTATAATATTAATTTAATTGAGTAAATCATATTAAAAACGTTAAAAACCACAATTTTTTTCTCTTTTCTTATTAAAGTTATTTTTAATTCGTAATAAAGCTACAAACATTAAATACATATATGATATTTTGAAACAGAGAGATTCGAAACTGTTTTCAAAAAAAATTAATTAATTATTAATTTCATTGCATATTTCTAATTTTTCATTATAATTGTAAAGTTATAAAATTTTATATTGGTCTCAATTTTAAAGTATTTATAAAATTTATTAACACTAATTGCTTAATATTTGAAAATTCTTTCACTTGATTTTGATTAGCTTATTTAATTTTAATTAACTTTATTATACGAGAATATAAATATATAAGTGCTGAAGGTTCATAATATAAATAATATAAAGCATTTAGATAAATAAAAATTAAAAATGATTAAAAAAATTAAGTTGTACATTTTTCAAGCAATTTTATTTATCTATTCATTTTCTAATTTATTTGCTTAAAGATTCAGAACCTAAATCCTAAAAACTACGGAAACTATTATCATTTAAAATCGATATTTTTATCGTTTAAATTCGATTTCTGCCTTGATTAGACATTAAAAACACGTGAAAACGAATGATTTTAAAATTGCTAAACAACTGTGATTTTTTGTACTCGATGGATGAAAGAGAAGTCTGGTAGATGAATTTGCTATAGCAAAATAATAAACTTCTATTTCAGTAAATGTGTTATGAACTAACGTACAGCTTAGAGCTTGGTCCCAGATTGAAGAAGTTTGAGTTATTATGAGATGAATTTATAATAAATTTTGTAATTTTAATTAAACTTGACACCTACAATGGCTAAGCAAACATTTTTTTACATTTTGAATATTTTGTTCATGTTTAAAATTAAATTTTAATATGCAAATTTATGTTTTATAAGTCAGTCAGTCTGATAATTCGATTATTATGAAAGTACTGTTCCGTGGTCTTCAATTTAAAGCCAAAATGATTTCAACTTGATTGGAAAATTTAAATCTAACATAATTTATTTTTCTTTCTTTTTTTTATGCGTTTTGGGCTTCGTGTATCTAAGTGCTTGTTTCCCAATATTTTCATTCCTACACTACTATATATAGAATATAAATTATTGTCTTCAATTGTCAGGCATACAATATAGCTAAAAATATTTAAGTACACGACGGACTAAATTTTTTATGTAAAATAAAATAAAATGTAATCAGTAAGTACGATTGATCAGCTTTTCCGCCATCGCTTAGGTGATTCCAGTAAACTAAACTATATAAATTATTAACATTATTAATTTATCTATCCTATTTATCTATCACCTATCTGAAGGTGATGGCAATCAAAACTTTTAAAAACAATTGATGCATTATATTTCCATCATGCAAGACAGCAAGTTTCAATAACTTTAAACTAGTTTCGCAGTCAGCAAAAGATTTTGCAGATATCGTGGTTGCAAAGCGGTCTTCAGACAATTCCATACCGCTAAAACTAAAACATCGACCAAGCTTGGACAACAATGCAGTGGAATACAGTTTTCTTTATCAATATTTCTGCTTTTGACAATTTTCTATTTTCAAAAATTGACATATCAACCAATACTCGTATTTATCCTGGAATATTTAGGATTGTGAGGGGCGACATGCAACAATTTCAAACCGATAAAAATTAATACATCAATAAAACTTTGGAAAAAGTGGAATAACAATTTTGTATTGAAGGACTTGCTTTTTGACACTCGTAGCGATAAAACTGAAACATCGACCAAGCTTTCCAAAAGATGGAATTCACTTTATTGGTTAAGAGACGCAACTTCGAACAATATCGCACCGATAAAAATCGTTAGTTCGACCACAGTTTCAAATTAAACTCTCGACACATGAGTACGAAAAGTTGTTCACTCTTCAATCACTGAACACGAAAAATTTGAAAATAAAAAAATCAATAATTTGTTATCCTGTACCAAAAATTGCAGTTGCTTAGCAGTTAAGTAAACATTACCTTGTCTTATATAGTAAGTGTTGCTGTTGACCAATTAATAAAAATCACGTTTACTTAACAACAAAGTACTTACTACTGTACTGCAAGCCAGCTTTGGCTCAGTATTTTTTTTATTTTTCATCTATTATTTCTTATTCATTATAATTAATTTTATTTTGGGTATCCTTTATATTCTACTTTATGAACTACATGCACAATGTCTAATGTTAAATGAATCTACGCCTACCTATATGTGTATGTGAGCATGCGTGGTTGAGTTGGTTTAGGCCTAAACTAAACTAAACTAAAATAAACTATTCTAATCTCTATAAAATAAAAATTATATAGATGAATGTATTAAATATAAATATGTATAGTAAAATTGTGTTGAATGTCGAGTTTCCAATGTGTGAATTTGATGCAACAATTCCATAAATCAAAAAATACAGAAAATTGGGAATTGCAAAAATGTGGCAATCCTTTGGTTCCAAGGAATATCATGTTACAATAATTTGAAAATACTGATAAATTTTTGATATACTTTTTGCTTTTTGCTTTTTGCTTTTTTCTCTTCGATAATATTTTATTCATAAATTTCAAAAATTAACATTTCCCACCGTATTGTAGATACTCATCCGACTGTACTTGTTGCATGTTTGCAAATAATTTGGAAGTGCAATGTGGCGATATATAAAATTCAAATTAATCTCTAAATAATTATTTGTTTCGATTGTTTTTTCGAAAATACTTAATCCCACTTAATGGGATGGATAAACTAGCAATGAAACTTCTTCGAAATTGTCTTAGGCCTGTCTTTCCGGTTAGTATGGATTAAATTTATTTCGGGACTTTTCATTTTCGGTATTTCCATCCGAATTGTGATGACTTCGAAAACGCGACGACAGGTAAGGTTTAGAGCGGTGCACACCAGTGGTTTGTATCGGTGGTCCGCCCAGTGTTGCCAGTCCACCGAGTAAATCGGTTAGACCGCCGAGCGCACTTAGTGATGTAAGTGCATTAATAGTTCCCGGTTTGGCCAATAACTGAGCCAATGGTATAGCTGAAGCTAGCGAGCTGGCAGCAGCTGCTAATGGATTTGTCAGCGTTGCCGTATTGTTTGAATTTAAAGAATTGTTGCCGTTGCTTGAAGTGTTCGTTGTATTTGATGTGTTTGATAGTGTGGAATTGTTGCTGTTTGAATTTGTATTCATGTTGTTTGTGTTGTTAGCATTGTTTGTGTTATTGCCTAATGTTGTTGTGTTACTGTTTGTGTTGTTGCTGCTACTGCTGCTGCTGTTGTTGCTGCTGTTATTGGTAATGTTGGAATTTTGAGCTCCAGCGGTAACACCGTTTGTGCCATTCGCCTCTTGGAGATTGGCCTTCTGCAGTTCAACGCTGTAAAAGGGATAGAGAGAAAGAGAAAAAGGAAAATAGGATACTGTTTGTATGGTGACGTGATAAGGTTTTAATTGTATTGGTGATGTCTGTTCTTTTTTTTATTGGTGATTTTGTGGAATTGAGTTGGTTTCTTTGACATTTTTTAATTAATCAAATAAAATTTTATTTTTTTTTTAGGTTAAGGAGGGAATTTGGTGGATATTTTAGGATTTTATGTTGTGCGGCGTTCAATTGCGTTTAAAGGAGATAAAAAAAATAATTATTTGAATGCAATTGATACTTCAAAATTATAAGACTTCTTACTGGTAACATGGCAATTAACATTTTTTGTTATATTTTGTTTTTGAACAATTATTTGAAATTTCTTGTTTCTGGTTTGTGTTAATGAAAAATTATATTTATTTTTATTTATGTATTTAAATAGAATCAAAAAATTTTCTTAAGTATATTAAAATTTTGAATGTTTTGCATTCAAATCAATATTTTTGTAAGGTCTACAAGTTTTATTTTTTAGGATATTTAGGACATTTTTGCGTTGGTCCAATTTCCAATTTCCATTCTTAAAGTGTGCGTAGAGTAACATATGATATTTTACATTTAAACTTTGTTTCATTTATCGTAGTAATTGAAATCGTTCAAAAATGATTTAGTTGCAAATAATATAGAATAAGTTAATATTAGCAAAATTTTGGATATTGGGGAACGAATCGGATTTGGATTAGAAACTTATGCTGTTGTTTGTTGGTTTAATAGTAGGGATTTTTATTTTAAACTTTTGTTTTGTGGTTGCAAGCTATTATTTTAATTAAAATATGTGTTTTTTTATGAGAAAAGTGGTTTGATTGATTTAGAATGAAACGGTCAAAAATTAGGACATCAAACTAAAAGGGTTTTAACAAGTTTTTAAATTAAAATTTTCATATTAAATTATTAGATTTAACAAAAAACAAACAAAAATATGCGAGGAGTTAATGAATAACGAATTAAATATTTTTATGTACATCATCATGGTTAGAAACCCTTTAAGTTTACCCTTAAGCATATTGCTTGTTGACTTGTTGCTAAGGTAGGGATTAATACTAATAAATTAGTAAATGAATTAGTTGTTTCTTAAAAAATATTGTAAAATGAAAAGTATTAGATGAAGTGATCGATTTTTGTGAATGTCCACTGCAAAATAATACAATGAAAAGTGCTAAAAGTATTTTGCTCAATTTGTTACCTTTTAACTATAAAGACTTCAAAGTTGTCAATGAGACTGTTAACTGGTTTTTTCTATTGAACGCTTTATACTTTATTTATTTGCATTAAAATTATTCATTTATATTTTTGTGCATTAAATATAAACATCAAAGAACCTCCTTATACCTCTTAAACCGCGATTTGTTAATAAGATTATTTAATTTTGTTTTTATCAATTACAAATCAATTCGACAAAATAGCAACATATATTTTATTATAACTTACTTTACAATTATTTTAATTTTTTAATTTATTTAATTATTTAATATTATTAATTTTAATAATGGTTTGTGGTTACTCACCTCATGTTGATTAAGTATTGCGCCAATGCGACCGAATCAGGATTGCCACTGATTGTTATGGTACGATCGGTGTTTCCGCCCTCGCGTTCTTCGCAGTTGGATATACGTATCATTGCGCCGGAAATTTGGCGTATTTCGGCAATTTTGGTACCGCCCTTGCCAATAATGCAACCAATCAAATCATTGGAGACGGTCATTTCGTGCTGTTGCTGTTGTGCACGATTCGTATTAGCAGTGCGCAGTTGCGACCCAGCCAAAGCTGCCAGAGCTACTTAAATATAGAATAAAAAATCACATATTATTATAAATCTTTGGATATTTTTCGTTTTTTAAATACTACAGAAATGTTATTCATAACGAACATAAAGATTGTATTATGAATTATGTAATATGTAATATAAATTCGTATGGTTACTTAATAGGATGGACCTAATCGGGTCTGCAAGTAAACTCTAGAAATAGAGCAAACTTAAAAAAAAAATATGTATCAAATATTTCTCTAAAGTTTAATTTTTGATATTGCAACATATGGATGCTTTGGTTAATTGGAGTCATCTAAATGATATATTACCCCTAAAGTTTCCGATAACTCTCCACTGTCACTATTTAACTCAAAACAAATGCGCAACCTTGAAAAACCTCGAAAAATTAGTTAATCTGACGACAAACGATTAAAATTGTTCATCGAAAAAAAGGTGCAATACTCAATCCAAGATATACAAATGAGATTATAAAGCACAGTTTAGTAAATATTTTTATATGGACCGCTAGTGTGAATTAATGGCAAAATCGACCGATGCCAATATTTGGATATCCGAAGAAATAATATGTAAACATTTGTACTTAAATCCATGCCAGTACTATGAACATTCATTTGGCTTCAGAAAGAGGAAATATACATTATGGATTGGTCAGCCCAAAGACCAGACCCTAATCCCATATGCTATCTAAGGAATGATGTGAATGTTAAAATATCGATAAAAAAAATTCAAAAATTTTGATGATTTGTGGACAGGAATACTATGTTGTTTGTACTCTATCCCGAAAGATAAATGTGCTAGAAGCTCGTGTAGAGTAAGAGCCGCAGATGTCACGCCTAAACTAAAGATTCTGGATGTACTTAAGTATACAAAATATTGAACATATAAAAAAAAATAACTTTTATGCTTTGATTTTTTGAAATTTAAACCTTTTCACATATTTTATGAGAACGTGCTATTAATGTGAACAAGCTGTTTTCAAGTGACTTTCATATTTTCCATCACTGATATCGATTAAACTTTATAATTGCGTTTTTTTTTTTTAATTGAATTAGTTACTAATGGAATAAAAAAATCATATTCTTTTTGTTACTGCAAAAATCGAAGGATTTATTTCTTGAAATGATTTGTGCTATTTACTCGTAAATGTCCATGGACGTATATTTGGAAAGAATCACACACTCTAGAGTTTTTCTTTTTGATAAATTTGAAAACATAAATAAGTCTTTAAGTAATTGGAAAATTGTTGAATGACACTGTGATTGAATTTTTACTTTTTTAAAAGTTATAAAAAAAAATATAGGACTGATCAGAGTAAGTTACGAAATTGCTATTAGAACTTAAACAACATAATAATAAATAAATACGGTACTGGCAAGGTTTTTTTTTCATGGAAGACTTGCAAGTATGTTATTGAGGTCATGATGTGGAACGAAATATTTCAATTCAAATGTGTCAGATACAGAAGAGAGTCAGAAAAACAATAAAAGAAATTGACTTTTTAGCACAATCACAATCTTATTTTAAATCCTTTATTGGTTTTGTTAGTTTTGTAATCCTTAACTTACAGTTTCACTTAAATGGTTCAAGTTTAATTCTTTTGCTTGCAAAATGCAAATATACAAAGTCTCAATTCTTGTTAAGGTTTTCTGCAGATTGTGAAAACTTTTGCACAATTCACTGCCACAATTCAATATAAAGATTTTATATATAGTTTGACTAATCGATTTTATGTAAATGCTCATTAAGAACGTGTGCCGAAGTTTAATGTTCACATTCAAATATTTTGCAACTGTTTCTAATATTTTCAAATTATCTTTTAATTCCATGATTAATTAAACTGTTTGTATTAAAATATACATTAATTTAACACAAGTTCATTTATGCAAATCGCATTATTCAATTATTACTCGTATGTGGAATTTTAATAATCTACATTAAAACATAAACATTAAATGCAACTTACCTGTTGGATTAAGACCGCCAGTATTAGCTGGTGCCATACCGGCCAAACCCAAAGCCAAGCTTGCCAATGGATTTTTAGCCACCTGAAGGAATGTAGAATAAATATTTAATTAATTAAAAAGAGTAATGAGAGCGTTTCATTCTTTTTCAAGCAATATTAAAACAATATTTATTAATATTAAAATAAAAGACAATGGCAAACAAACAGAATTAGTTAAATGCATTAAAAGAATACATATGTACGTATTTATAATGTATTTTTGCACAAAAACAAAGAAAAATGAATAAAACACCACAAATTAATTAGTTTAGACAGAAAATTATTAAATTAAAAAAAAGAATACATAAACTTAGAATTTATTTAAACATAAACAACAAAATTGTTAAATAACATTTTTGCAATGTGTTTTCAATGTGGCTGCACAACTGTTTATGTATTTATAAAAAATATTCATAATATTATATATGTATATATATTGAGCACATTTTCTTTAATATGTGTTAAATGTAATTTGTTATGATCTCAACATACAGTGGCTAAAATTAGTAAACAAGCAGCTGCACATTAATTGAAATTTTCGATATTTTGATTAAATCATCTAAATTTTTTAAGTTAAAAATTTCCAAAATAAAGAATTAGTTCACATTTCTGCAGTTACCCATTTAAACACTGTATGTGTTTTTTATGTTTATTTTAATTTAAAATTTGCGAAATGCAGACTGAATCTTTTCACCAAAGGTTGGTGAAATATTTTACATAAATTTCATAATATTAATATTAACTAGTAGAGACGGCTGAAGGATGTACACATTTAATGCACCAATATCCAATCGACTACAGCAGCAAATTCTTTATTTCTTACTTAATTTTTTCATTTTATTTCGTTACATAAAACATTTATATATTATATTATATTGTGATAAGATTATTTTTTCCATAATATACAAAAAATAGTATTTTTTTTCTAATTTTGAATTTAAAACATAATTAATTGTATTTACTTAAAACGTATTTGTGTGTGTATGCATGTCTGTGTTTGTAAAGTTGTAAAATTTGTACAGTAAAAATAAATAAGTGCAGCGTTTTATGAAATATTGTATATATTTACACTCAAAAGTTTTTGTTAATTAAACCAAAAATAAAAACAAACAAAAATTCATGCGTCTCAAGAGGTAAAAGTATGCATACGCAAAACTGAAACATATGAGCTAATGGGTGTAGGAGAGCAGTAGTTGAGGGTACAATAAAATAGTTATATACCTTTTTATTTATAAGTGCCGTACTTATACGCTCTTTTAGTTTACTTTAAAATTATATACTGTTTTGAATAGACGGTATTGTAAGGGGTTCAGGCAGTAGAATTTATGGGCAATGGGAACTTGGTGTATCAACTAATATCTCTAATTGAAATGCAGTTACAAAAATCATTCAAAAGAAATATTTGGTACTAAACAACAGCCAAAACACCAGTTTAAGATATGCAAGTACAAGGGAGAGGGGAGACGTTATGCACATAAAAATAAGAAACATAAATATAACGTTTAAAATTAGAAAAATAATCGAAATAAAGTATACAATTTACAGTAAAGAAACAACTTAAAATTTCAGCAGGATTTAACTGTAAATAATTAAAAATGTTGCTCATACGTCTGCTTGTATTCTAAAAAGTAAGACTGTATGTCACGACAATTCAACAATTTGCATCAAAAATCATGTTTGTACATTTTTTGAGGATGTTTGAAATAGGGTGTTTATATATACAGAAACAAACTGTTGGTGAAACTATTGTAAATTGTATACTTTATATCTTCGCCTTTAGTCCGCATTGACGTACGCAACTACAATACAATCAAAATAAAGTTTCAGACACCAAAGTAAACAAAACATGAGGATTTTTTTTTACAAGGGAGTTTTATACAAATAAAATAATGTTACTAAAGTGGATAGGGGTATCTAAAGTAGCTGGGCTAATGCTGTGAGTATACAAGTATGAGTTTATATTTATATATAAAACGGAACCAGTAACAGATGTAAAACTAGAGGATGGGAGTAGAGAGTAATACAACATTTGGATTGTCAAAATTGGGGTTTCAAACTAATTTTCTTCTTTGTAAACCAAAACTCACATCGGGTATTTGCTGTAGGTGATGGTGTGCTGGTACAGCTCCTTGCAAATGTGCCCCTTTTAGCAAAGGATCCGTCAAACCTGATAAACCAGCATGAAGCCCACCGGTAGCCAAAGCAAGTGGAAATACTGGACAGGTCTAAATAATCAATGTTTTACATATGTTGTTGCATCACAAATAAAAGTTGTTCACAGTTATAGTAGTTAGAATTGGTAGTGATTGTGGTAGTGTGGTTGTATTATTTGTAGTAGTAGTAGTATCATTTGTTGTTGTATAAAGTTTAAAAACATTAAAATTACAATAACAAAAAAAAATTTTCAATTTTTATTTTGAATCGAAGTTTTAAAAATAAATTTGATTTTGAAATTCAGTTAAATACAATTTAATTATAAAAAAAATTTATAAAAAAACAAGAAAAATAAAATTTAAATATATGTATGATTGAGTGAGAACTGTAAATAATATATAAAACATTTTTGTAAATCAAATCAATGAAACACAGGAAAAAACAAAATAAATTTTTTAAATGTGTTTCTTAAAAAGCTTTTATAGAATAAATTTCATTTCTTTCAACCTGTTCATATTAATATAATAAAAATAGTTTCATATATATCAATATATATGTATATAAATATATTGAAAAATAAATATATTAGCTTTTATTTTTTCTTTCTTTTTTTTTTGAATAATACTAAAACTACATTTTAAGATTAAGATATATATTGTGTGTATAAAGTTGATTCAAGTATTTTTTTT
>JXPL01040044.1:0-10010 GCA_001015235.1 Sphyracephala brevicornis | reverse complement strand
CATACATAGGTATAATATATAAAATTAATGTGGCATATGAAAGCTTTATTGTGTTTACATACATATGTACATAGCNAAAGCTTTATTGTGTTTAGATACATATGTACATAGCTGCGTGTACACATACACATACTATGTATGCTCAGCACGGTGAACATATACATATATATGTACATAATTTTTTTTTTGTTTATATACANGCTCAGCACGGTTAACATATATATGTACATAATTTTTATTTTTTTATGTATCGCATTATTGTAAATGCTCCGAATTAGCCAAGTTAATGCAAAATAAATGGCTATTAAGTGTAGTAGTGTAGCGCTAAGCCTTTATGGTTAAGCGGGAGTGTTGCTGTCAATAAATTTCATGGTAAAATGCCAAGATTGCAATATGTATAATTNTACATACATATGTACATAGCTGCGTGTACACAAACACATACTATGTATCCTCAGCACGGTTAACATATATATGTACATAATTTTTTTTTTTTTATGTATCGCATTATTGTAAATGCTCCGAATTAGCCAAGTTAATGCAAAATAAATGGCTATTAAGTGTAGTAGTGTAGCGCTAAGCCTTTATGGTTAAGCGGGAGTGTTGCTGTCAATAAATTTCATGGTAAAATGCCAAGATTGCAATATGTATAATTTAAACTTATGTATGTACATTCATATATAATTAAATTTTGTGTACAAAAAGCTTTTTCGAAGACGTAATTAAAGTATAAATTATTACGTACTAAACTCTGCTATACGAGTATATGAACTTGTAAATAGAGTAACAGGAATTTATGAAAAATGCTAGAAANAAAAAAAAAAAAATAAAAAATTTACTAATATTGTATTTCGTACCTGTCTGAATCGTTCGGGTCCTGTCTGCAGTTTACGGTGACAATTCAGTTGTTAAAATATTGCCAAATAATCTATTCCAATTCGTTGATATTGCTATGCCCTTGGTTAAAACTTCAAAACCTGGTCTATAATTTAAGCTTTTCTCTATTCTTACGATCAGCAATTTCGCAGTTGATTGTTTTACCAATTCATTAGTTCTGGTCCTCTGGATTACATTTTTTGAATTTTTTGCTGCTTTTTACCAAAGAAAATCATATGGATGCCTTTGACCTAACCATCACTCCAATTGTAAACTATATTTTATAGTGGCGATCAATTTGTACTGAATTGACATTCCTAATTCTATATTTTGATTTATGCTCTTTTACATATCTTTTTCGAGTTGTTTGTTGTTGGTACACGAAGGAAACGTCCGTACTCTTAAGTAATTTTATTCACATTATTCTCTCTTCTTGTTACTCATCTGTGGAATATTGGCGTTTCAACCTGAATTTTCTTTTTTATCGGTGTCTGCTTTTAATTGCTTCTTTATTATCCTATCCTTTTAAATTGCTGATCTGCTTGCTGGGTATTCTCACATTATTCTTAGTTACGTATGGATTCTAGACACTTTCACATCCAATCATTGCAAAAAATAATCTTAGTATTTTTAAATTTTTATCAGAACTGTAATTATATTCTAGAACCTTAAAAAAAATATTATTCAATTTATAAAATTAGTACGAATGCCTTGCACAAACCGAACCCATTTTTCTATGTGTATAAAATATACAAATGAATTATTACTTTAAGTCAGTCTGTCGCATGTCATATGCATGTTTCATTTGTTGTAATTTATTTCTTGTTACTTGTCTATAAATACAATTCATCAATATATGCACTACACTCCTCGCATTGATTTATTCATTGTTGTCTTAACTTGATTCATCATACTTTTACTGCGAATCAGTTTTACGCACATTTTTAAATAAAATTTTCATTACTTAACAAATACCAAGTGATTGCGACTGTTCATTGAGGCGGAGGAAGCATACTCATACTCATTATTTACATACTTAAATTTTAGCATGTGCCCGTGAACCAATTCAAACTTGTATCCGTACGTTGCTCTCCGGATATGTGCGAACTTCAGGTTTGAAGTATATTTCTACTTTATTCAGTATTTGAGCATTTATCTAGCTAACTTATGGATTTCTATGTTTGCATTAGAAGTCGCTGGAAAATGTTAATTGCTAACGCATACAGGATTTTAATTTGTTATTGTAATGAAACGTACTTTGTACTTGGCGTGATTACATTTAATTGACCATCTTAGTTAAGTATTCAGTTTAGCTAAATACTTTGTGGGTTGGGTTGGGCTGATCTTGGGCTGGTTGCTTTGCTCTGGGTTTACTTATGCAGCCTTTATCTTTTTATATACAATTTTTTGTCTCTACTTATGTATATTTTTATTTAACTTAATATTTTTCGCTGTTTCTATTATAATTGCAAAACATCTTCCACTTTGACCATGAAATATTTGAAAAACGTGTTTACGTTTTTTATTTTGTAAGAAAGTAAATATTTTTTATGAAATTTTATGTAAAATTAATTTAACTTGTAAATAAAAAAAATCTATAAAAACACTCTGACTTTGACCGATTTTAATAAGTTTTTTTCGTTTGTTTATATTTCGTTTTATTTATAAATAATAGTTTGAAGTAAAAAGCGAAAATTAGAAAAAAAAAATGAATGTGCCTCAAAAGGTTCATTGGCAAACTATATACATATATTACAGCGAAACTTTGTATACAGTTGCTGGAAATTCCTCAAGGATAATGAGTCAGTGCTTCAGTTTATAGCCAGTCTTAGCAATACTGTTAATGACGTACGTTTCATTTACAACACGAATTTTTACAACAGTATTTTAAATACTTAAATATTTTTAGTAAATTTTAGTCAAGAATTTAATTAGCTTATCTCATATAATCGGTGAAAAGATTGTGCAGCCAAAGCGCTTAAAACTTAAATGCAAATTTATTCGCATCAACGTTTTTTATATTTACGGAACTAATTTATGCACGATTATGATTTTTTAGCTTTTGTTTCGTTAAACTATAATAAATTGATGTGAATTTATTTCATATTTTTAATGACATGCAAAAAATATTTTAGCAAACTGGAAAGAAAAAAATTGATATAACCTACTTAAAGGTGCTCAACACTAAGCAATCCAGACAAGCAGACGTACAGTTGGTCAAAAGTATTTTTATACGCGCATAATATTTTGTTGGCCTTAAACTAAAACCAACTTACCACTTACAAAAGTGGTCTTACAAAACGCATGTAATCGGATCATGTTGTGGCAAAAACGTTAGAGAAAATACGCACAAAACCAAGTCTTAAGTTTTACTCTTTTTGTACGAAATTTTTCAAAATAAAGAAAAATTTTAGCAATAAAGTGAGCTGTTCGTACAGCTAGGGTCTAAAGTCCAGTTCGTCAATTTTATTTTTTTGGTAGCNAGTGAGCTGTTCGCACAGCTAGGGTCTAAAGTCCAGTTAGTCAATTTTATTTTTTTGGTAGCATTTCGTTTGGAACGTGCGTTGCACGCTACATTAAAAATGATTAATTTTGGCATATAACATTTTACTTATAGTTTACATAATAGCTACAAAAATAAAGAAACTCCCGAACTAGCCATGTACTCGTATATATATTTGTTGCAATTATGAAAATGAAAAACAAAATCCAAAATCTTTTTGGAAAATGTCGTGTTTTAATGCAATTTTTTTTTAACAAACAATTGGTNCATTTCGTTTGGAACGTGCGTTGCACGCTACAATAAAAATGATTAATTTTGACATATAACATTTTACTTATAGTTTACATAATAGCTACAAAAATAAAGAAACTCCCGAACTAGCCATGTACTCGTATATTTATTTGTTGCAATTATGAAAATAAAAAACAAAGTCCAAAATCTTTTTGGAAAATGTCGTGTTTTAATGCAATTTTTTTTTAACAAACAATTTTTTTTCAAATTTTATAAATTTTTTCAACTTTGTGCCTAAAAAGCACAAGTTCTTCCCTCAANAAAAACAAAGTCCAAAATCTTTTTGGAAAATGTCGTGTTTTAATGCAATTTTTTTTATCTACAATTGGTTTTTTTTCAAATTTTGTAATTTTTTTCAACTTTGTGCTTAAAAAGCACAAGTTCTTCCCTCAACTTTATAAACTTTTAACAATTTTGCAGTTTAAATAAAAAAAAAAATTAAAATTGTTTAACAGTGAAATAATAGATTTTTTCGCTTTTTTCTTCCTGTGCAGCCGTGCGAGTTGGCTCCTCTTCTCTCGGCGTGCCTAACAGCCAGGTAAAACACCAATTAGAGCGGCTATGTTTTTACTACAATAGTTTGGTTCAGGACAATTTTGGTTGTTCCTAATTGTTAGTGTAAGATAGAACCCAATCCCTTTAAAGGATTCAGAGAATCTTTTTTTTTAGCAAACATCGTTTAAAGTTTTTTTAAGGAAGTGCTTTGAGTTATAACAGGTTATGGATATTCAATGGTTTCGAAAGATTTAGTTTGATTTAGATACTCAAAATTGTTAATGATTTTTAAAAATTTAGACTTATTTGAAAGTGTAGCACTCCATATTTGAACCTATAAAATAAATTGATGTTCGGATCTATATATTAGAATTCATTAGATCCATTCATTCCAAACTCATCAGCCAAATTGAATAGGCCGCAGATTGTGAAAGCCATAAAAGGAGAATTCATTTCGAGTGTAAGATGCAAGGCACGGCAATGCTTGGAAAAGCGATGAATGGGGACTGTTAGTGTGCAAGCAGTAAAACAAAGGTCGGCAATAAGGTCTTAAGTAAAATGGAATAAAATTTTCTTCGAGATTATGCTTACGGATGTCTCACGCGTAATGAAACAGAATAAATAAAGTTTTGTGTACAGCTCCATGTCGACAAATATATTGAATGGTAAATGAAAATTTCCAAACATTGCAGGACGTGAATGCATACACATTTTGCAATTTAAAAAGTTTGTATTCTGCCATTTTGTAATGATCATTTATATGAATTTAAGTTGTTATTTGTCTTCATTTCCTATAAATTTTCTAGTTTTTTATGTTTCTTTGAGCCATTTTGCTGGGGTTTCACAAGTATTAATTCCACATTTAGATAAGTTGCCAGCCAGTTAATTACGCTTATACATATATAAAGGTATTGTAATGTAGCGAGCTACATGTACATATATCCTCTGTAATAGAGTCTTTATCATAGATTGATTGGTGTCTTAAGTGTAGTGTTTTTCGTATTATCTGCGTGTACCTTAAGGTAGCGATGCTCAAAATAAGAGCTCGCTAAAGTGCGGCGGGAAATTTGTAGAATGGCGAGGGTGCTGTGTGGGAAAACGTAATTTACTTATATGGATAGTCATTAAGAGCAACAAATGAGAGTTACTTACAAGTGTGTTTGTGCGATGAAAATAAATTAAACTGTTTGACAAATTAAAACAAATTGGTCATTTTTTGGAACTTTTTTTAATGTTTTATTTTTCTTTTGTTTTGTTGCTCAACAATACATAATTACGGAATATATTTATATCATAACAATTGTAATTTCAAATAGAAATAAAAAGGTTAACAAATTTTATGACAAGAAAGCAACATTGTTATAACAATTATTTCATTTACATTATAACACACTATATTATGTTACATTAACTATATTTAAAACAATAGCAACTATATTTGGTTCTATAACATTTGCAGATGAAAGACTCAGCGCGCCTGTGTGGTTAAATTCATTAAGACGGTTTCGAAGGCGGGATTTATTTAATTTTAAAACTCAAAAAATTTGCTCATATAAGTATGTGCTGCCAACTATAGCTATAATGTTAGAGGCAATTCAACGTATGTTGTAAAATTTTATGGGGCAAAGCTGTTTATAAAAATTAACAATGCACACTAACTTTCAAACCAGAATCACATTGCAGTTTTATTAAAGTCATTTCCTAATCAAACCACAGTACGTAAACAAACAGAAGCAGCATAGCAAGAACAAACTAAGTTTTACCTCCCCGCAAGGAGCCACTACAGCGCGTTATTCTCTACGAACTTTTTCAAACTTCTTATATTACCCTCATTTGTTACATATATTCTCAACATATTTTGCTACTTCCCCCATTACTCTTACCCACAGCACACCTAACACAATGCCAATACGATCAAGCGGTGTTCTCCTATTAGCAATTTACTCGTATGAGCTCATTTGGGTATCACTCTAAATAGATTCAGAATCTTTTCGATTTTAAAAGTCGATTAAAAAAAGGAATTGGAATAATACATACTAAACTATGACTATTCATTTGACTTTTTCGATTTTTTAACCACTTATCGATATTGAACAGTTCCGATCAATTTTAAATTGTTTTGAAGAAAGAAATTTAGCTTCAAACTGTTACATAAAATCAAAAAACTTTGTATATATATTTCAAAAACTTAAACTTTGCAAAACCAAAACTATTAAATGTCCAGCCTTATGCAGAAGACGGCACAAATACTTAGGGCATCATTTTCTATTAAGTGGAAGCGAGTACAATGAACCGTTTCGGCGCATCTACCTAGCTACTCAAACAGTTTTTTGCAATCGAATGGATTCCTTAAATCTATTAAAAGAACTAGATTTTACCCTCAGCTCCAAATATGAAAATCGCGAAGGATAGTTCTCGTTTAACATGTATTGTGGACCTAGTGTTGTTGAGGCGTTACGTGTCTTATTGGTATAACAGGAAATAATAATATGACCAATCGTTTTGGGAAGTGTTTAAAGTTTTACAATAAGTGCTTTTTCGGTTTCCGGAAATTATCTCGTACGTAACATATTTAAAACAGTTTCTATATTGGATACGATGTAGCTTTGCAGTTGCTTATAGAGACTAGATCGTGGTTTCACCAAATGTATTTCTATATGACAGTGCAAATCACTATGTCTTTTATACCAAGAAGCATTTATTATTCTCCACGAAACATTTTGTTTTGGAAAGTGAGAAGAGTTTGGATATTTGTTTTCTTTGTATAGCCTTACTTAGTTGGATGTCGTACGTTCAAATAGGCTTCTATAGAAGTTTATATAGGATGACTTTGTTCTGGCTAGACATATCTGAGTTTCTTGCACTGAACATTGTTAAATATCGAATTGATTCTCCAAATTCTTTAAAAGAATTGGGTTTAAAATTACACTTATAATGTTTATAAAATAATTTCGAAATTCGAATATCTGAAATTATTATGTTCCTGAAGTTTAGTGCCTGCATTTAAGCGGAACACCTTTTCCGTTTATGAATTGCTGATATATTGAGTAGGAAAATTAATGTTCTGTGTGGGCTTTAAAATGTTTGTTTGGAACATCTTTGGTGAATGAATGGCTTGTCGACAGACTGCTCAACTGCTTTGTTCCTCAGAAATTTTAAATAAATTGTAACGAATTGTTTCTGGCTTGGTGTTGCTCCATATTAAATAAAGAAATATTTACCAGGCTTGCTGTATTACTTACATACAAGCATACATACATACGAGTACACATATCAATAAATCGACTTCGTAATATTAAAACTTGGCCAACAGGTTGTCCACCAAGCAAAGCAGTCTTGGAAAGTTCGAGTCTGCGGTGTTTCGTTTTGGCTTGTGAGCTTCGAATTCGGTGTGCACAAAGCAGACAGAATGAAGATAGAAAGCGAAAGTGGAATAACAGGCAACGCGCACTGTTAACTGTTCAGCAGCACAACAATGGTTGGCAGCTTCATTACTGCCGATGAGCTGGCTGAGCATAGTGGTCAGTAGTGGTGAGTCGTGAGTGATAGTGGTGGTCGTATGTGCTAATAACGTTACTCAACGCCTTTTGGGCCTGCTGAGAAAACTGTATTACATCAGTCAGCTTGCTTCAGTCAGCAAACAGAGTTCATTGTATACAAACCAAGTCATCATGCCAACGAGCCTCTGAGGCAGAATCCGCGGAGCAGAAATTTTATTCTACACGTTTTTGAAGGTAGCGGTTCATGACGCGCTGCACTGCTTCGTGAGCAGAAGCAACTCACAGTAGCGACTCGCAGCAGCGTTACATTCTGTTTACGGTTTAGTTGTATTTCGGAATTGCTTGGTTACGGTTAACACAGAGCGCAGTTGCGCCGCGTCTTTCTTTCATTCATCATTTACGAGTATTTAAGAAATTTGAAATATTTTCCAGCAAATTCACTGAATTTGGCGGTGTTTATTCAGTGAATTGAAAAAATTATTTATGACTGTAGGAACTTTTATCAGTTAAGAATTTTTTTTAATTTTCTTACGTACAGTCAGCGGAGCGCACTTGACTTTTCAAAAGGCTTTGATAAGCGCAATTATTGTTTATTAATATTTCATTTCTGCTATTGAATTAGTCAGTCAGTGATCGTTGGCTTTAGTCTTACGCCACGAAAATTCCTTTATCGGTAGTAAATAAGTCAGCGAATTTTTATAAAAACAAAAAAAAAAGATACGAAAATATTTCAACAGTTGTTCCCAGTTCTGTCTGATGAATCACTTGTGCGCCTTTACTTTTTGTGCAATCTCTACAATTGTGATAACTACACTTCGCTGATAATACTGTAATAACAAAATTATTCATACATTTTTGGCAATATTTAATGCGTGCGATGCCGCAAATTAAGTGATATTTATATATATATTTTTTTTCATGTCATACTCGTATGTGCTGGAACTACATACATATGTATACGGAAAATACAAAATAATAGATTAGATAATTCAAATTGTTTATATCATTTTTTTCTTAGCCGGTACGGGTGGATTATTGCCACAATTAAGTATAAACTGTACATAATGCGGGTATTTACGATTTTGTGTGTGGAAATTCATCAAAGTTATGCAAGAAAAAATTGATAATAAGCAACAGCAACGAGCAGATAAACTGATAAAATCTAGTTATATAATAATAAAATTTTTAAACTGAAGTGTTTTGTTCAGCATTTTCGAGTTACAGTAACAGAAATCTGTTCACTGAGTGAAAGAAAGAGTGAGGGTGACAGTTGTGTAAAGTTAGAGCAAAAAGTATTGGAAAATTTTCAGTTGCAGTCAATATTTGAATTTGAGTTTACCAATGCAGTCAAAATCTTTGATTTGGGTTCATTCTTTGTAACCGCAATTGCCTCACATATGTATGTAGCTATGTACATTTGTAATTACATTGTTAATTAGAACACAGTAGTATCGTATCGTGCATTCAATTCGAAACATGCTATTATAGTTTTATTAAATAAACTAAATAATATAGAAAATACGTTATATATACATAACGAAATTCTTAATAACGAACTTTCCAAACCCAACTTCTCTGTAACGATATTAGTATTAATGAGTTAGTGAACATAACATTATCATTCTATTCAAAGTCCTATTTATTTATTTCTTTTGTTATACTATATTACAAATGTTCTATATAACGATGTAATTTTCTGGTCTGCTTCGAATATGCTATAGGGTACTTCGACAGTATATATCTTATGCTATTTAATAAATGAATCTCTTTTTTGTTCCAAGTAATTATTATAATAATAATAAACAATATATTGTGTTTGTGTAAACATTTATATAAAACGCTTTTCTAAATCGTTTTTTTATTAACAAGTTAAAATCGTATTGAATAAATATTTACTATATTTACAAATGCTGCATTTATACATATTATTTTTCTCTATAATTTAATTCCGAAGTATGTTTTGTGTATTTATTTTAAATTTAATTGCGGCGCATTAAATAAATAAAAAAAACTTTTTTGTAAGAATTTTTGTTTATAAAATTCATTTTTAATGTTTAGAAATGCTTACAAATTTCTTCAACTCAAATAATTTTGGTAGATCATTTTCCGAATTTCACACTATATAAAAAATATATATATACAAATATAAAAAAATTTTAAAATCATATTAAAATTAAGTAGACAATAAATATAAGTGGTAATAATAATTAATAATAATTAGCATTAATTAATAATAGAAGGGTTTCAAAAATTAAAAAAATTCATAAGACTGATAATAAGTTAACAAAAATTTGTTAGATTTTTTTCTATTCAATTATATAAAAAAAAATAATAACCGAAATTTA
>JXPL01039852.1:536-12246 GCA_001015235.1 Sphyracephala brevicornis | reverse complement strand
AGTTGGGCATGATCTCAAAGCACCAGTAGAGCCCACACAGGCCATCCTCATTATCTTACTAAGCTTCGTAAGATTATATTTGTTACAGAGTGTTGGCCACCAGACCAGAGAACCATAACATAGAATCGAACGTATAGCTGCTCTATACATCCACACTTCTTAGCAAACATCTTTTTACAGGAGTAGAAGAAAGGCATTTATCCTTTTCTCTTTCATCAATATTAGATTTCTAGCTAAGCTTGGAATCTAGTATAGTGCCAAGATATTCGGTTGATGACCATTCAGCTTTGGGAGCTAAAAATTTTTGACTTTGTAGTAAGAAGCATCAGCATCCATGATATCTGTCACCACGTCAAGAAACATTCGTGATACCAGATCACTACAACGTCCGCATATGCTACTACCTTAACCCTCACTGACTGAGTTACAGTTTGCGTGTCTCGTAATTTTTTGACCACCAATTTCACCATGGATAACTCTTCCACTTCGCATAGCTATAAGCAGTCCGCTGAGACCTATGGCATTTAGGGAGTTTGAAATGGCTTCCATGCGAACGTTGTTAAAAACACCCTCTATACTTAAGAAGATTGCTAGTATCAATGTATCTACCCTTACGGTAAGCATGTTGAGCCTCAGAAGTGTACATCCAATAAAGACTACTTTAACTTGTCTCCAGGATACTGGGACATAGTTCAAAACTATACAACTTCAGAAAATCGATAGGAGCCAGGGTATTACGGCAACTTCAGAGCTCTGAAGCATTACCGGAAGGATCCAATCTGACCCTGGACTCTTACAGTGTGCAAACGATCTGATCGCCCAAAAAATTTCATACTCGAGATTCTCTTTCATCAACCCGTTCTGTTCCTGATCGTCTGCAAGGGTTCGGAGTACGACCCACTTCCATGTTACCCGGAATATGGGTGTCAATGAGCAGTTTCAAGGACTCTTCGACAGAGTTCGTGGCAAGAAACCTGCTAAGCCAAGTTGTGTCCGTGATGCCTTCCATTGATTCGCAGTGCTTTTCGCCAAACAGTCTGTTAGAATCACGTTTTTTGTATATTCATAGGCTATTTTTGTACGGTTTGCCACACTGTACTTTTATAGCACGAATTGAAAATACTTCTAGACTCTTTTTTAGCCTGGACAGCTCGTTGTTCCACCGGGAACCTGATAGGATGAGTTTGTGTGAGTGACTCACAAAGAGAATTTTCAAGATACCCTAGGTCATCCCTGACCTCGGTTATGGAGCCCAAAGTTGCTTGAGGATGCTGACTGAGTCCTAAATGTACTAAATTATTGAACGAACCCCAGTCGGTATTCCTATGATTTCTTACCGGCTTGGGTTTGTTGGAATAGGTAGGTTACTTATCTTGAAACGTATAGCGATGATCTGAGAAGGAACTTAAACCAGAAACATGCCAATACTCTACCAGAAAATGTTTGCGACCTGCTAGTAGAGTAAAGTCCAGTACCTCCTTGATATTCCTCCGTACTCGAAAAAATTAAAGTGGGAGTGTGACCCCTATTGCATATTGATATATAATAATTAATAATAAAACTAAACAGTGATTCACCTCGTTCATTGGTCGCAAAGCTACCGCATAGAGTTTGTCTAACCTTTGCAACATAGCCTATGAGTAATGCGCTCCGCACTGGTGGTGCGATTATGAGTCTCACAACCTCTGCTGGCGGTGCTGCATCGTTATGCGCAATGTATGCCGAAGCAAGGAAGATGGGTTGACTGCATACATCGTCCAGTCTAACATGTTAGATCTGTGGAACTAAAAAAAGAACACGAGTTGGCTTTAAGTGCCTCAATCTTAAGGATTGACCAATCCGCTGTGGGTTCCATCGGATTCATAATGCTCAGGTACTGGAGCTGGATGTTATTACCATATAACCTTGTCTCTGATCCGCATTATCATCTTCGGAGAAAGACCCCACATCTTTCCGAAGTGACGTTTATATTCGCACATGGAACTTACGGAGATTTCTGTTATGAGTCTTACTTTACGAAATAGCGGACCTACAGTTTGCTCTTTGATCCTACGCACTAGCTATTGAGCTAAGATGCCACAAGTTAATGGTTAAATAAAGATTTATATTTAAGGAATTATTCAGACTTCCAGTTGGAAATAATATCAGCTCCATCTACAGATATTTTATTATTTTAGTATTATATTCCTTGAATAGTGTTATATCTGTTCCTACTATGAGCTTGATACTAACTTCGGTTTTTGATTTTTAGCCGCTATTGTTTTTCAGTATACATTTTTTTTCCATTTGTGTTTTTTAATATATAGATTTATATAAATTAGCATGAATATTATAAAACAATTCACAATGAAGAAAAACAGTAATATTTTTAGATTGAAGTCAAAAGTTAATGTGTCTAGTGTATATACATAGCTTGTGCGTAGTAATGATATACGAAGACTTATAATGCACCAAAATAATTGCAGATGGCGCTGCTGTCGTTTCATTTCTTATATTTTGTGTGTCCTTTGAACTGAATTAGATAAGTTATGTAAAATATATCGAATATATAAAACATACATTTCAAAAAAGCACATGTAATTCAAATATAAAATATTGGCTTTCTAATTGTTATGAATAATAATAGTGTTAAAATGAAGTCAAATTGAAAGCAATGAAAATGAAAATAACAAAATGATGGAAAAATCGATTCTTGATCGCATTGAATTATTGTTGTTGAATTTCATTGTACACACAATGAAATATTCTTCATAAGGGTGTCCTGCTGACGCACTCTAGCTGTTTGCAAGAATATAGTGTTTACCTTGCGCATTGGATTAAAATTTAAACTATGAATATTTGTATTAAAATTTCTTTGAAATTTATAAACATGGAAAAATTAATTTTTGAATATTTATTTGTTTTTGAATAAAACTATTAATAACCAAAAGTTCAAATAGGAATAAAATATGTATAATATTTTTAAAGGAGTTCAATAATGTGTATATGAAAACTTTAAGAATTGAATATTAATATATAGAACAATGTAAAGTCGGGCAAATAATGAAAAATAGATGAAATTGCTTGTCAAGTTTTCCAATGTGTTAGTTACTCTTGTCGAACTGTTCAAATAAAATTGGAACAAAGTGAATTTTGCTGTGCGAGTTGTGAAATTTTTATACTCCTGTGGTTAAGCAAACCACATTCTTTTTTAGTTACGCAGGTACAAATGTGTGTATGAAAGTGTGAATGTACAAACGTTAAAACCTACATACTTACAAATGTTGCAAATACTTTTGCAAATTCTATTTATTGATTTAAAATTTGCTTTCAAAATCTTTATTTAATCCTGGGATTTTTATAAGAGATAACTACAAATTTAAAACATTGAGTTTGATTGTTTGGTGTACTATAAGCGAGCCATTCACCGGGCACATTGTTTGAAACAAGGTTACGAAACTAGTTACATAGAGATAACACACATTGTTACTTCATTGTAAAATTAAATTTAATATATTATAGGAAAACCAACAAAAAATTATTATTATTATAAAATAAAATTACTGAAATTGTATTATTAAAATTTAAATTATATGCTATGTTTTGAAAATTAAAAGTATTCAATTTTATTTAATTAATATGTACAATGTGTATGTATAATTTAAAAATAAAAGTCAAGAAGCGAAAGGTTTTTAGAGCAATACAAATGGTCCTTAAAGCTGATATCAGATAGTATATTACACTTGAAGTTTCAAACTTTAATACACACACTGTAACATTGTTTGGAGCATTACGAAAAATCAAAATGATTTGATTTAAGTGTAAGTTGAAGTGTAACATGAAACAATGTTTCAAACATAGCCGTACACGGCTAACATCAACTGTAACATCGCATTTTGGTAACCTTGTTTCAAACAATGTGCCACCTCACGAAAATCTGGTTACGTTACTATTATATGTATATCATTTTCAGAAAACACAATACTATCTTGAAGATGATGTGAGGAGAGAAAGTTATCTTTCTATTGTAACACATTCGGAAAACAAAACAAAAACAATATGCATTCTCCTTCGTCTAACAGAACACCAAGCGTTAACGACACAGAAATTCCGTATCAACAGCAAAACGGCTGTAATAATCGTCGCAAATTGTCATTAAACTACCAAAATCAGCTGTTGGTTACAGCAAGTGATGTTAGTGAATGTTGCGATAGTTCTATCAGTGCAAGTGGTCGATATAGTCCACATCCTAATGAACTATTTTTACGTCAACCAACAAAGCTGTCGATTGAGCGTTTCGATGAAACTTTAACTTGTTGCTTACCGCCACCGTCTCCTGCACCAAATAATGACCATTACTTATCAAATTTGGTTGCTCTGTCGACAGGGTCCGCATCTACAAGATCCAATCTAATAAATGGCAATAATACCAACAATATTGGTATCGGTAGCCAACAAAATTTTCAATTGCAGTCTCAGTATGACTATGAACAAAAAGGGACCAACACTCAGATGTCTGATATAGTAACACAAGTTCAACAACAACAGGAACTTGCACAAAAATATACAACTCAGAAACTATCACCTTCCTTAACTGCCAGCTGCTCTTCTGGTTCTATTAACATGCAATCGAATACTTTGAGCTCGAACATATCCAATACATCATTTTCACAAAAATTTAATGTCAACACAAATATGCAACGTTCAAGCTCACCGAACTCACGTTTTCGCTTACCTGATCGATTTCGTGAGGTTCGCGAAACTAAAAACACATTAGATAATTCCGCTATAAGTCAAATTCAAAATAATTATGCAGCACCAACAGCAACTATATCTCCACCTACACGATTTGCTTCTTCTACACATTTTATTTCTCAAAATACAATACCACTGCCAACGAATGACACATACACATATTTATCTTCAACTGTACACACGCCAGTAAAGCGTTATATACCTACTCCACCACATAGTGAAGTTTCATCGATTAGTCCAACATTGATATCTGTACCAGTATCAGCAACTAGCACGAATTCAAAATGTCACACCAACTCTGCTAGCCTACATGCCACTCCACAACATCACAATACACTACCTTATCGTGTTCGTATGAAATGTTGTTCAAATGAACAAGCATATATGCAACAACAACATCAAGCATTATTGCCCACAACCACTAACCTATTTGAACAAGAGCAGCGTTCATTATCTGTCGGGGACTGTTACGCTACTTCACCGCGTGTACGTCCGACTTCATATATGAATAAATGTAATACGTCATCAGTTACATCAATGGCAATACCAAATATTGGCACAAATGTAATACTAAATGATCAACATATACAATTACTTACGAATACAACAACTAAAACACCGGTAACAACATCAGTCACATTGAGCACGTCGAATGTTGGAAATGTTTCCTCATCAAATGTTAAATCAACAGATATAAGCGCTAGTTTAAATATAAGCAGCGCTTACAACGCAAGTAGTGGGACTTGCTTGCATTGCAATACCGTACGTCGAACAACTGGAGTACATCAAACAACTCAGACAACAGGCCCAATAAGCCCAATACCAATGCAGCAACTCAATTCAACCAGTAATAATTGTGGAATTAATAATTTTCCGGGGACTATAGAACCAACTTTAAATGTTTTAACATCATCGGCGGTGGAGAACCTAATGTCACCTCATCTAATAAATTCACAAAAATCGCGTGTGCAGCAAAACATAGAAATTGTCGAACAACAAGATCAGCAGCAGGTTCAACAAAAAGAACAACAACAGCAAGTACAACAACAAGAACAACAGCAGGAAGCAGAGGAAGAACAACAACAAGAACAACAAGAACAAAGCCAATCCCAGCCTCAACAAATATATACTCAATCGAAAACACAAAATACACACCTGCAATGTTTATCTGCGCAGCAACATTATTCGCGCAAGAAGCGTTTCAATCAATACTTGCGAAAACAGATTGCGCAATTTTTCGGTGTTGATTTCAGCACAGAAGCAGAAGAATATGCCCTATGGCAAGGCCGTCATCGTCGCTTAGCATTGCGGCGTTTTGGTGCTTTAAAGACAAACAGCGAATTGATGCATCACGAACTGAACAGCTCATACCATGCATATAATACAGAGATACAGAACAACCCTGTGAATCATACCAACAGTGGCGGCCATAATCAGTTATGTCATCATACATCAGAGCGTCCTGACATTTTACCCGCACCTACCGCAGATGATGATGAAGAATTATCTGTTGATCGTTATAATCGTTCCAATACAAATAAAATGAGTGGACAATGCTTAAATGTTGATTTTAGATTGGGCGAACATGTACAACGTAAAGCTTCTGTCGCCACGATGATGCTGTCTTGCATTAAGTATATTTTGGATTCTTTCAATAGACGACAACCTCGCTACTATCGGCAATGGTCACGTAGTTTTGCACCAGCCCACATTAACCAACAGCAACCTTCTGAAGATTCTGATGATTTACGCACAAGTCTAACCATATTACAAGAGGAAGAAGTTTTCTTTGATACCCCAACCACAGATCAAGCCCCACCAGGAACAGCAACTGTAGCAACTCATAAAAGCGGCACTTCTAATAACTCAACAATATCTACAATGAATGGTACAACTTCCAGTATTCGCTCAAATCCTACATCAGCAACTAAAATTATTGAAATACAAGACCGACATATATACATTGGAGAACGCGTACAAGGTTGGCGAACAACAACTCCAGTTGGAGTTGGTAGTAACACTCAATTGATCAATGAATCTACTGGATCTGGTGTAAATCAATCTCTAACGATAAGCGCAAACAATAACCAACAACAATTTATTAATACACAAACTCAACAAAATAACAGCAATAATCGTGGAAATAGAATAACTCCACAACTGCTCGATAGTGTGCTAGAGAATTCACGCCGGCCATTTCCTCGGAGAGTGAAGCTCTATTCTGTTAATGAATTAGATGACCGCACAGATCATCGTCCATTTTTCACGTACTGGATTAATACTGTACAAACGCTAGTATTACTTTTATCACTTATATGTTATGGCGTTGGTCCGATTGGTGTAGGTATAGAACAAAAAACAGGCCAAGTATTAGTAACAAGCCTAAGCCTACAAACAGTTCAACACACAGAGCAACGGAACTTTTGGATTGGTCCCCGGAACAATGATTTAGTACATATGGGAGCAAAATTTGCTACCTGTATGCGAACTGATATAAAAATAATAGACGTACTCATAAAAACGCGGCGCCAAGAACGCGAAACTGCATGTTGCATTCGAAACGATGATTCGGGTTGTGTCCAAAGCTCTCAGGCAGATTGTTCTGTACGTGGACTATACCCAACGGTAAGTTTCGAAAAATTGCAAATAAATTATATAATGGAATATATACACAAGCCTTTTTATTCCATTTTAATTCCCCATTGCATCATTACAGTTATATTAAATTTATAATAAGTGAATTAATGTAGTAATATTTCAGAAGTCAATATCAACGTGGAAAAAATGGTCACCTGGGGAATCAGGGCCAGGTGGTCGGATTTCTGGTTCGGTATGTGGACTTGATCCAAAATTTTGTGATGCACCTGCATCGATAGCACCTTATGAGTGGCCGGATGATATAACAAAATGGCCAATCTGTCGTAAAACAAACTCATTTTCTCAGCGTTTCCGATATAAAGATCATACGGCCGAACACATGGTTTGCGAAGTAATTGGTCACCCATGCTGCAATGGTGTCTATGGAGAATGTCGTATTACAACGCGTGAATTTTGTGATTTTGTAAACGGCTACTTCCATGAAGAAGCTTCCCTGTGCTCACAGGTAAAAAAGTTCAAGAAAAGTTCATTTAAACAATATATATATTAATATTTTAAAATTTATAACAGATATCGTGTTTAAATAACGTATGCGGAATGTTTCCCTTTTTTTCTGTCGAAGTGCCAGACCAATTTTACCGGTTATTTACATCACTTTGCTTACATGCTGGAATATTACATTTAGCTGTAACAATAATATTTCAACATATCTTTCTAGCTGATTTAGAGCGCCTGATAGGCCCAATTAGAACAGCTATTGTGTACATTGGATCTGGATTAGCTGGTAATTTGACAAGTGCGGTACTTGTACCTTATAAAGCAGAGGTAATTGTAATACAAACAAATTATTGTTAGACTGCTGTAAATAATAATAAAACATTTTTCAATGACATGGGATATTTGTATGCCATTGGGTAATGATTTATTTAAAATTGAAATTTCACTAACATATCATTCATTGATTGAATAATTCAGATTAAGAGAGTCTGTAGCGAAAGCATCAGTGTTTTACATACATATGTACAAATAAGAAGACTAGTACATTTTTTAATTGAATTCTTTTTAAAAGGTTGGTCCCCTAGCTTCTTTGTCTGGCGTTGTGGCTTCGCTTATGGTGCTGCTAATATTAATATGGAAACAGTTACGGAAACCGCATATTGCACTCTTTAAATTAACATTTTTTGTTGCGCTTTTATTCTGTATTGGAACACTTCCATGGCAACTTAACTTCACTGGTTTGCTGGCTGGTATATTCTGTGGCGTTTTCTTAACAGTTGCACTTGTTCCATTCGTCAGTATTACAAAATACAATCGAAAAGCAAAGGTAATTATCTGCATTTGTAAATATACGAGTACATATATACATATGCACACACAAATTAAAATTCTAAATTCAACATTCACGAACACTATAAAAATTGTATATCCTTTGTTTAGATCAATCTTATATGGTCCTGCGTAGTATTTCACTTTCTCATGTACACAATAATGCTGATAGTATTTTATATATTTCCAATGGAAGTAACTAATTTAAACTTCGGAGAAGTATTGAGCAACAATAACCTTGGTGGCAGCAAAGACAATGTTGATGTTTTGAGTAGTAGAATTTTGGAGACGAACAACATTTTACACACATTAACACATCAGAAAGAATTTGCACTTCAGCATTCTGATCATAGGATAGCTGACAGTCCAATGAGTAGTAGTGGAACTAATAGGATAGCTGTAAGTACTGCAAGAAATAGTAAAACAAAAATATTCACTTATAAACTTAATAGATATGATTTGAAACATTTTAATAATAATTTCTTCTTAATAGCACTTATATCAGCGAACTTACTACAATAATCGCAATAACAACAATAACATAAATATGAGTGCTGGTGCTATTTACAATTTCAATCATAATTTTTCTTACTACGATTATAATTTGTCAGATTATTATACAAACTTCGAGAAAAAACATATGAATAACAGTAAATTAAACGACAATAACCAATATATAATTAAAAAGAATAATATAATAAATGAATACAATAACAATTATAATAACATCAATGATGATAATTATAACATTTCCATAATGCATAATTACCAACAGCTAATGGGCTCATTAAAAAAAAACGACACCAATCGAATCAATTTCAACCCTAACAGCATTCTCAACACAACAAGAGGTCTACAGTAAATAAGTGAAAAATAAATAAATATCTTATACTCATAAAAAATGTTTATATTAATATAAAAATCGCATACTTAAAATATTTACAGCACATATTAACTTATTGTTGTACAACTAATAAACAAAATTTAAATGAATTGAAATTAATTATTTACAAAAATTTGGTTAAACTTAGATTTGAATCATAATTTTATGTTGCTGATTAGCGAATATTAAATATTACATTTTAAAATCATATATGTATCTATCTATATAAAAAAATTGTATTATTATAAAATTATTAAATTATATAATTATAAAATATGTGAGCACATCTTATCTTGTATTTTAGTTGAAGATTGATTGATAACGAAATGATACTGCCTACTATTTTATCAATTTTGAATTTATACATATATATGCACACTGATTGGACGAAAGTTTTCAAATATTTCAGAATGTTTAAAAATGTCATATTTGCTTGTTTGTTTTTAGCAAGACAACGCCACAAACGGCCTTATCTCACAACAATTGTAAAACGCTCATTTATTGCGGGCTAACTTTTTCAATCCGTAAACCACTGAATAGGACGGCCACAAGTCCAGATTTTTAAAAGACTTTAACTAGATTATCATGCACGATTGTATTTTAAAGAATATCTGCAGCTTATTTGGGAGGAGTAATTTTTTCCCCTTTCCATATTTTTCGTCAAAATTATTGATTAAAAAAGGCTATATGTATTCCTAAAAATAGCTGCTAATAAGAAAGATCTATTAGCTGTATTATTTAGCACACATGGGTCCAACGCATAAAAAACGGTCATTCAGAATCGATTTTTGAAAATTCTTAAATCCCCTTGCTGTTATTGATGATGCAAGCATGATCTCAAAGGTAGAGTTAGAACTCACTTAGACAAATATTCGTGAGTAAGAGTTACTTACTTTTGTGAGCTAATACTACGTTAACATGAGCTTGTTTTACCGCTTCTAGCCTTTTTAAGGTCTAAACAGCTTTTTTGTGCTCGTTTTACCCATTCAAATTTTGCTTGTTAAATGTTAGCTTCAATTCTAAACCGCTCGAAACCTCCAAAACTTGCATACTTTAAGGTGCGAAATTTATGCTGTAACCTTGCCATATCTGCTAAAGTACAAAAAGAAGAGATTTTTTTCATGAGTATATGATTCAAATAACGATTGCAAGATTGAGGTAGAAAATGAAAATGCTAAACGCGTAAAAAACTAAATAAGAACAAGTAAACAGCAGAGTTTAAATTTCAAACAAGCAGAGTTAAACAAGCACATGTAAACGTATAATGATACGTTCACATGCTTAATGAAGCTCATAATTTGTTAACCAGTGGCCTAACAGTGGGAAGNCGAAATTTATGCTGTAACCTTGCCATATCTGCTAAAGTACAAAAAGAAGAGATTTTTTTCATGAGTATATGATTCAAATAACGATTGCAAGATTGAGGTAGAAAATGAAAATGCTAAACGCGTAAAAAACTAAATAAGAACAAGTAAACAGCAAAGTTTAAATTTCAAACAAGCAGAGTTAAACAAGCACATGTAAACGTATAATGATACGTTCACATGCTTAATGAAGCTCATAATTTGTTAACCAGTGGCCTAACAGTGGGAAGGGTTAAGTATTTCGTTTCAGAAAAAAAAAAAATAATAATACATCAAGAAAAATTAATTTAGAGACAGGACAAAAAATTATACCGTTTTGAAACGAAACACATAAATTGTATGACAAATTATTTTCTTGGAGAAAATGATGAAACACGAGGTGGTGCATGACGCATATTAAAAAAATGCGTTTCTTCTTTAGATTTTGTATTGATCCAGGCTTTCAAAATGGTATTGGTGAACACACCGGAGCTCATCAAACAACAGTTTCAAGGACGATCTCCGTAATGTCACGTAAAATATCCGGAAAGGCACATTAGTGAATAAAATTTCCAAGCACGAAAGAAATTAAAGCTGCACAAAGCAAGAAAAAAAATGTTTTCCATTTGAGATTGGAGTTATAGATTGCACACACATATAAAAATGCAATATTGCTATATGAGATTCGAGTTGCTACAGATTTAGTAACAACGGACATAGCAAACCGCTTAGTTTTGCACAATATTGCAAAATTTTTAAAAGATGACTAAATCTATTAACTTTAACTTTAAACAAGGGAATTTTTTTTTTTTTTTTAATTTTAATT
>JXPL01039459.1:3733-14522 GCA_001015235.1 Sphyracephala brevicornis | reverse complement strand
TTACACGGTTTTTTCAGGAACCAATTACCGTGTAAAAACAGAATTAGGTGTATTGCACACACAAAAATATGCAACGAATACAGGCAAAAAAACATAATTGAAAAAATAAGCAGCAACAAAGTATATGTATGTCAATTTTGTTAGCTTCCTTCGTGGGGTTGATATTCTAACAGTAAAAATAAAAAGAGAGCAATGCAAACTCTTATAGTATTCACACTCTTTGTTTGTAGTCTCTCTAATCCTCAAGTCGCATCTCAGCAGATGTTCATTCACCTAAAAGATTTAAAAGAATGGTTGTCGAATTGGCGAATTAAAGTAAATGAATCGAAGAGTTCTCATTGAGTAGAAAGACTTGATGTCAAATACCTGGGAATAACGTTAGACAGGCGATTGAGTTGAAAAAACATAAAGAAGTCANTGTATGGAATTGAACTTTGGGGATGTGCGAAATCATCTAATATTGAGAAAGTGCAGAGAATACAAAACAAAGCCTTAAGAATAATCACTGGAGCTCCTTGATACTATGAAAACACTGCATAAGGACCTAAATATCCATCTTGTCGGAGATGAAATACACCATAGATTCAAACAATACAAGAAAAAGTTAGCAAACCTTGCGAAACAGTGTGCAAGAAGCCTGCTAGATGCGCGCAATATCACTTGAGTAAAAAGGATAAATAATCTTTGAATAGCAAAAAAAAAAAAATTTTTTAAACTTTTTGAAGTTATTATTAATTGTTTTTCATATATGAGAATTCTCTACGTATGGAACAACTTAAGTTTTGCAGAAACTTGTTAAAAAAAAGACGAAGTCGCATATATGCCACAGTTTAGTCTGAAAAAGGCAGCAATTACCGACGTTTACTGACATTTAGTCTAAAGTTTGGCCTATTTTGTTAATATAAGAGAAAGAAGTGAAATGCAATGATTAAAAGTTCCTTTTCCGACACCACGAAGGACCTATCAGGGTTTACTATTTACTTTAAAATCTCGAACGTTAAGAGAGCATATGAACAACTGAGCTAACGAGACGACTTCGGTCACTTTACTCATATTCCTCGTAACGTGTATCTAATCAAATGGTTTGGCTGGGAAATGTAATGATCACTGTCAATCAATATTAAAGTAGCATTTAGATATTGAATATATTGACATTAAAAAAATTCAGACAGTATTTCAGATCTTAGAAGATGATAGTTTCCTCTATTATGGGAATCACAATTATAGATTTATTTAAAAATTTATTAGTTCCACTCAGGTTATTTATGCACGAGTAAATAGTATACCACTGTGTCCAGTGTTTATTTATTTCAAAAAATATTTAGTAATTCTTCCGACACAATATATTTACGTCAACGTTTTTTTCAGTCCTCGAAACAAGATTTAAAGTCGGTTTCCGGGATTGTCTTCAGACCGCGTAGCAACTCATGTTGTATATCTTCTATCGATTCAGAACGATTTCCCCGGAGTGGTCTTTTGTGTTTAGGGAATAGCCAGAAGTCACTCACGCATAACACTCAAACAATAATATTTGTTGACTGTTTGGCCGGTGGAAGGAATTCCAGATGAACAACATCACGATAATAAAAAAAAAAACTGTTAATATGACCTTGATTTTCGATTGACTTTAGTACTCTCTTTTCGGTCTGGCTTCACCTTGTGCACGATATTCGCTGGATTGGTCTATGGTTTCCGAGTCTTAAGCATAGATCCAAGTCTCATCTCCAGTAATAATCTGTTTCGTGACCGATTCATAGTTAGAAAGCATCTCTACACAGATCTTAATGCGACGCTATTTTCCAAAGAAATTTAGGCTTTTTGGTTGGCCAGTTGAGATTTCAGGCCCAAAATAAATTTTAAAATGGTATTGGCAGATCCTTTCGAAATGACAACAGCTTCACTAATGTATCAAATAGTCATTCGACTAATAACAAGCACAAGTTCTTCGATTTTCTTAACGTGTTCTTCTTGGGTAGAGGTTGATGGTCGTCCTGAACTCTCTTCGTCTTCAACACTTTCAGAACTTTTTATACAACTTGTAAACATACTTTTACGACAAAGCAAGATCCCCGAAGGCTTAATGCAACATATATATAATGTGCAGTTCCAAGTGCGATTTAAATTAAAAATTGGCCTTACTTTTTGGACACATTCTAGACATGAAGACGAGAGCATTAACATAACAAAATGAATATGAACCAGCATGTTTGCCAGAATGCCCAATAAGATTTTATTGGATCACGGCAATAGTAAATAAGTGTTTACATTGTGAAGATTTATTTTCTCTAAAAGCTGTGCTAATTGCGTTCGCCTGTATCCATCTATTTACAGTTCTGCTTTTAAAATAAATAAATTAACTTAATCAAACCATCATTGATTACTTTAATTTCTTAAAAAAAAATGTCAACTCAAACTGCAAACCTCATCTTCTAAACTACTACTACTCGAAAAATGCTAAAAGGAGTTTCCATTCATATAATGTGAGTCCTTATCCATCAGACATAATTTACGAACTATAATATGGTGTTTAGAATTCATTTGATTTATTATTAAATACAATATATTAACAGAATGCCATGTCTTTCAAATTGGGATGTACAGAAATAAATAAATATATTCCATAAGTGCTACCTAAGTTTCAACTCCGCAATTTTTCTTGGCTATCGTGGCTTCTTGACACATTCCAATACACCATTTGAAGGCAGATATGAAGTAACTATAAGGTTTATTATTAATATTCCCTATAATTCTAACAATTAATTTTATAACTCAAAAAAGTGACCGTCGAAATTTATTCTACAAAAAAAATTTTATTTTTCAGTAAAACTGTTAAGAGGAACTGTAAATACCGTGAGTGACGGCATCATATTCCGCATGAATTATATCATAGCATAGACAAAAATTTCGATTGCTTTGATAAAATTAAGGAATCAAGTCTAAAGAAAGAATACCGAATGTAAGGGAAAACTTTATCACTGAGATTGCAGTCGCGAAGAAATGCCAATGAAGAAAACCCCAACAGCTCAATTGATTGGTTTCAGCGCAATATTCCTTGTAGTTTTATTGTTCATTGTTATTACCCCTTTTACGGTTGCGTCTCTTATCTAATGTTGCACTTTCATAACCGTAAGAGTAAGCGTAAAAAAACATTGGTCAACCTTTGTAATATTGTATGTAACCTTACACGTCTACGTGCTGATTCCGCGTGTATCGTGCGGCAAGCACATTACAGGCGCCAGAAATAAGGAAGCGTCAGATTGTTTAATGGCCAGAAAAAGGCAACAAAGCAGCCAAAGCGCCAGCAACAATAAACACAAGAGCACATGCAGATGAGTTAAGTCGATAAGCAGATGGTCATGTTTTGGTTGTTCGGACAGCGCGTCTGCAGCTCTTTCTTTAGCACGACAGGATACAGGGCTGCTTATACGCTAATAGTGGTAGTGGTGCTGCTGGTGGCGTAGTAGTTCCATACGTAGAGAATGATGTGAGGTGAACTTAATGTAGTGTATACAAATACATATGCAACCATTGCCATGTGCGCCTCGGCATCCGGTGTTGGCTGACATGTTAACTTTTCTGTTAAGAATTGCGTGCAAAGATGACCTTACGATGACACCAAAAGATAAATTTTAAATATTTCGTTCGTATTCGCTATTTAAATTCGTTTAATTTTCCTTTATTTTTTTTTTAACTCAATGTTATTTTTCTTTTGGCACTAATATTCCTTCAAACAAAAGCGTTTTTTTTTTCAAAAGAGAGATGGCAGGAAATTCGTGGCGGAAATTAAAAAATGTGATTGAGGAACATTTGGTCTAAAGTTGAATTTTGTTTAGAATTAGAGGCAACGGTTTGAAAAGAACAAAAAATGAAAAAATTGAAATAAATCGATTTTTAGCTTATAGAGAACCATTTTTTCAGGTTGACCAAATTGGAAATTTGTTTACAATTTGTTTACAATTTCCAATTTCACTCATACGCATATTATGCATGTCATATTATATGCATTTATTTTGAAGATTACATTAAATATGAACTAAAGTACACTAAATTTTTTTTGTGTGTATTTTATTTATAATCTATCATTCAAAGAAAATAAGAAAATTTGCTTAAGAATAAAAATATTTAAAAGAAGTTTCTAAGTTCGATTAAACTATCCATTTATATACATGAAAATATTATAATGATAAACTTAATATCTATATGGTAGGTCTAAAACGTGATGCCTTTTTAGTCTTCCAGTCCAGGCTACAACGAATTCTGCAAAAGGATATTGGTATATATGATGAGCAATCCATAATCAAAACTTAAGAATGCTGATCGAATGCGAGTAAGTCAATTGATGCTTAAAACGCAATTAAATAGTAAAATTACCTTTTATAACTCTTCTCCCATCATGTATGAATGTAGATCAATTCCACTCAAATGGCAGTAAACCGCCAGTTGGCGAGTGCAATTGCAGAATGTGTGCTATGATCTTATATATAAGACGGTTGCAGTCATGTCTTTAAAAAAAACAAATAATGTATCACAAAATTTTTTTTACGAAAATCAAGCCGCTTAACTTGAAAAAGAAAGTTGAAAGAAAGTTTTACAAATGAAACAAAAAAAATTTTGAGACATTTTTACAGATTAATAATGTTATATAAATAATATAAAATTCAATTAAATTTAAAATTTATTTATTTATAATCTTTTGAATTTTTTTTTCTTAACCTTATAGAAATACTTCTCAAAATTTATAAGTTTAACGATTATAGGCTTTGCATTTTTGCTTTGCGTTCTTATGCACTCCAACTTTCAAGTTTAGAAGTACAGAGCTCTCTATCACTACCATTGTGACTAAACAAGGCTATTGGGCACCTACTATATATTTATAGTCTACTTCGAACGACTGAATTTAGAGTTTTTTCGGAATTATTAATCTTGCTTGAATTGCTAGCGCTAGAAACGCATTATCACTACTAAAATATGGAAAATAAAAATGAAATCGCTTAATTACGTTTAAGTGGACTATTTCGAATTCGTATGAAATCTCAAAAATCACTTTTATTATACATAATTACATCATTATATATTATTAATTTTTCTTACGCATCAGATATTCAAATGTTTACGTTTCAAAACGACTTCATTCCACATAAAGTTAGTAAGCCGTGCCTCTGTACTATTCTTACATTTTGCTTATAAGTAATTGCACTCATAATTGATAATAATACAAATAATTTTTAAAAGTCCTTTGAAAAGGATAAAACACGTGGCTCTCACTAAGTTTGAATAGCACGAAAATAAAAAATTAACTTTTATTTTTGAATTAAGACCCCCACAAATTTATTTGGCTTTGTGTATGCCCATCACTGTTCCAGATTTACAGTGCGAAAAATTCACAATAAACTTTACAACCGGGGTGGTTTAGGTCGAAATCGACATATGGGGACGCTGTGCAGAAGTACATGCTACTATGCCCAATCCAACCTAAATACGCAGTTACACAAACAAACAAATACACGAACAAATATGTGCATGTATGGCAAGTAATAGAATGTCACATTTCATTCAAGTTGAGTGACTTCAATTTGTCACATAACTTCTTCGCAGCGCTATTATTCGCCTGATTCCACCCTAGAGAGATCCTGAATTGAAGTCCATATGGCAGAATTAAAAAAAGCAACAAGAAGGAGGAAAGCTCGCAATTGAAAGATGATAAAACGCAAGGGAAATATTTGCTTGGCGTGACACAATTCTTTTCTGCTATTTGACTTTCAGTATAAGACAAATGGCTTTCTCGAACTAGAAAAAACCACTAAGTCAATCGCAGCGAGTGTATGCAGTAGAAGTTTCAACGAAATGCATAAATACGAATAACATATAAGTTAAAAAAATGTCGTTGCTTTGCCAAAAACCTAATATGCCTCCAATGGATTGCAGAATACTCAATGGATGTGTAGTGTGGCTTCGGTTCACAGAACAAGTTGACAAAAGGCAACAACATTAGATATAATGCAAGATAACAATAATTATAAAATAAATTTTCTGTCCGGTGTGTTTAAGATTTTAATTTTGCAAATATAACACGCCCCCATTATATTATTAGATGAATCCTCAGCAAACTTACACTATTTGGCCTGGCCCATTGATATACCACTGTAAATCCAGTATTTCTTTTCACCGGCCCGATAACTAGCCTAATACTTTATTAAATGCCCTTAGCCTATGCATATCAATTGCTGCAACTTTCTATAAAACAACAATAATTCTTTTACCGAAAAAGTCCGACAGTGTCTACTTCAGGCTATGTTTAGTTTATTTCTGTAGTCAGCGTTTATTGACTTTGTATTGCAATTGTAAAAAATTATGGACCTGAAATAGAAACTGAAATTTAGAACAAATTTCTGCAAAACAAAAGTATATATGATAGGAAGTATCAAGACGTATAATATTCCTTCCATTAAGACAAAAATTCCATTGCTTGATTTGACACCATTTGACTTTATCCAAATATATTTAGTTCTTTTGCCAAATGAATTATTATTTCAATTGCCAGGAAGTTTAATCCCTAATAAGAGACAAACATAAAATACTTTAAATTGACTACACTTGTAACATGTGTAATAGCCAATCAAAATTATTGCTCCTTCATTTATATCAATCTGATTTAGAAGCGACAAGCTTTGGTCTTTTCCGAGTTTCACACAGTCCCAAACACAAGCACAATAACAATAAAGGAAATAAGTACGCAGTTCACTAAAGAGCACGCTCAGTGGCTGCCGTAGATATGCTTAAATCATTTCTACTAAGTTCTATATTCATAATATTTTGCATGAAAATACCGAAATTAATAATTAATGAAAATTTAAAAAGTATTGTGTAGTGTTGTAAGAATAGATAAAACGATATTAGTTCTGTTCAAATTGGGTAAATGCTCGCACATAAAGTTGTCATTTTGTGCCTGACACGTTATTAATGTATCCACTGCACTTACCGCATCACAGATACACGGATGCACAGATACGAACACATAGAAACACAGAATGCCACATATATCCGTCTACATTTCCGCTTAAAAAATCTAAATAATATATTGTCCGTCCGCACAAGAATGGATTTGTTTGTGATTGTTGCAAGCATTTTGGTTTCACATGAACACACACACGCATCACGTTTGTGCAAGGACCTGCATTAATGTAGAGCGACGTACACTAAAGTATCTTACGGTGGTGCGGGAATACAATGACAACAAGAACTGATTTTTTCACTCATTTAGTGTAATTGCAATATGCCAAACACCGTTGAACAGCCACAATGTGGAAATTAATTCGAGCTTCACAAGGCTTGACATTTATGGAGTCATTCTCGACTCGATTCGACTCTACTCCCATCGACTTCAGTGACAATAACGTCGCTTTTTTATTATTTTTATTTTTTATTGTTGTTTATTTTACATTCACTCCTTTATATTTTTATTCATTGTTTTATTTAAAAATAGCAAGAATTCAGAAAAGGGAGAAGCACAGCAGTACGCCGCAGTATTCGTTTTGTTAATTTATATTTTGCCGGGGATTGACAGAAAGCAATTATTAATAATTGAGAGAAAAGTCTAAAAAGGAGTAATATAAAATATAAAGGGAATATAAAATATTTCTAAATTAATATTTTTTATTTATTTTGTTTCGCTGCCCTTACTCTAATACATGCACTGTCAGCGAAGATTTCACACCTCAAAATGAGAAATTTGTTTCTCTATTTTTATTTTAATTTTTGTATTAATCTTTTGTTTCTAATATGTTTTGATATTTTAAGGATATACGAATAAAACACAAAATATTTCAGTGAAACTTTCTCATTTACTTTCCTGTGGGCAGGCGGATAGTAGTGATAAGTGCTCCGTATTAGACTGAGCAATTCTAATTTGACTGATAAGGCCGATTTAATATTACAAAAAGCTATACTGAGCAATTGCAGGGAAGATATTTCGGTTGACGCGGTTCAAAAAGCAGCCACATTCAGCACAAAAGTGTTTTCTGTTTTGCAACCATCTAGCTACGTGCTGGCATCAACACATCTAAAAGAAGAATTTACATGAAAAACTTTCCAGTTAACGCACAGTACGACATTTTTACAATCTACATACGAAGTGTGTTCATAAAATAATGGGAATTTTTAAATTTCGCGGGTTTGCTTAAGTCGTCCAGGAACTGTTTATTTTTTTGAGCAATGATTTCCCTTCCGTTGTGTCCTCGTGTCTGTCAACACTTTATTCTATTTATCCGGTCAATAAAAAAAGTCGTTTAAATGTTCCTGTTTGATATTACATTTAAGTCGTTATTTTCAGAAGATTTGGCACCATACAAAATGCAAGTTGTAGTCTAGGCAAATGACAACAAATATTGCGATATTCCCCAGCATTCATACAAAAAACCTGAACGGGTTTATAGAAAATGTCGTCATCATTGACAGATATCTTTGTTGAAAAGAGTTTTAAGTTGTTGTACAATTTTTTTTACTTCCATGGTCAGCTTTGTACCATGCGGCCTAAATAGTTCTTTAGTGCTTGTTTAGCTCATACGAATACGCCTCGGTAGAATAGTTGCTTATTTTAAAACAGCTGGAATAAATAAGCTGATTGGTATGCAATCCTGTGCTGTAACCTTGTCATATCTACCAAAAGTACAAAAGTAAGAAAATTCACATGGAGGTTCGCTGTGACTTTTATTGTGAATGCAAAAATATAGATGTTAACAAAGAAACAATTTTATTCATAAGCGAACTAATCAAATACTTAACAGGCCAACACTTAACAACAAGATGTGAACAAAAACAGTTTTATTTAAGGCAGGCAATGTTAAACAAGCAAATGTGAACATGGTATTATTCTCTCTTTCTATGTTCGCCTTTGTTCGTCTGTGTCTTTCTTTTTCTCTTTCACAAAAATGAATTCCACTAACTTACATAATTTTAGTGAGGTACGAATAGTTCTGAATTATGACATATCGCTTAAAATTTTGAATAGATAATGACATTTGAATGTACCATGGAGATTTCGAAAATACTTACATCTGTAAGATGGTCGTCAGATAACGTTATCATTTACTATATTCTACTCCATCAACAGCCCTATTTAATTACATATAATACCAACAATGTTATTACTGAATTGAGACAATGGATTCACCCTTAATCGGCTTTTCATTTAGAAAGATTTATGTGCATGCAAGTTAAATAGAAGCCAAAAAGTTTTATTATTGAACGTGAAAAATATGTTATATACTAAATATACTAAATATCATCACTTGCGCTGCTTTTGGAATATAACTTATTACAAGTTTGCTCAGAAAGTGTATGAAGTCTTTACATGCAAACTAATTAGCTTTCTTGCCTCGATCGCCATTTAAGATCACAAAAGGTTTCCATTCAATTGATAAGGAAATGGCTTACCCAACATCTTAAACTAAGTCAATACGGTGAATCAACGTTTAAGTTGGAATGTTTGCTTCTTATTCAGTGGAAGTCTTTCCCCAATTTCTATTATTATAATAGACGATATGGTATACGAGTATATTTATACCATATTTACTAAAAATTGGACCTCAGTTTCTCAAGATTGCGCCATACATTTAAACTATCTTTTGCTAAATAAGCAATATTTATATTTAAATTGTCAATTGAATAAAAATACAAGTTTGGAATTAGTAAACATTTATATTTTATTACAAATATTGAAAATAAAAAAAAATGTGAATAATTTTAAAAGCTACGCCAAAAAAAATAAAATATATCTCTCAGTAATTTCTTGGAAAAGCATATTCACTAATTTCAAAATGAAAATTTATGTAAACAAAGAAAGCATACAAATAGCTTATATAAAACCTATATTATTTGTAGAAATGTAATACATCATCAAATTTATATAAGAATATAAAACTTATTTAAAACGATACAAAATTATTATTAAATTAAATAAAAACTGAATTCATAATTTTTTCTTTCAGGCTGAACTGCACCGAGTGCTAACAAAAATATAATAACAATGAACAAAAATACTTTTGATTTTCAATTTCGAAATATATAGAAGCCTGTCTTATATGTTATATTATTTAATTGTAATTTCTACGCAAATTCAAAAGGATTTCGCAAACTTAATCATGTTATTTTTTTCATTTCTATTTAAATTTAAACTATTTTATTCACATCAATTTTATTTATTTGTGTATTGAGAAGTAAGTTATAAGTATTATTATAAGCAATGTTTCACATGAATTTCAGTAAAATAAAATTACAAATAAAAACTTACAAAATAATAAGAAATACAAGTATATAAAGAAATAAAGATAGAAATATTTTTTAAAAATTCTTGCGAAATGTTTCAAAAGCATACAATATGTTGTCTCAAAATTTTTTGCGCCTCATATACATATTTATTAAATCCACTTGTGTTCTCTAAGCAAGCTATAACAGAAAAATGACAAATATAAATTATGAAATATAACAATTTGATTAAAAAAATAAGTAAAAAGATAATAAATAATAATATATTACAGAGATCATTGAATAATATTTTCTTAATATTTCGTTTATCCAAAATTTTACAAATATTATTGAGCTTTTACATTATGTTAATACGATTTTCTTTTATTTCATCGAAATTTACCCAAGAATTTTGGAAAACAGAAAAATTAAATTTTCATATGATAATTTCGTAGAATTTAGATCTGCATTTTTTAGTTTATATATTATATATACTCTATTTTCCATGCATATAATTTTTTCAGAAATCAAGCAATGTATAGTTTTC
>JXPL01039376.1:0-12062 GCA_001015235.1 Sphyracephala brevicornis | reverse complement strand
TTTCTTAAAGCGCATATTCCGAAGCGTATTTGTTAGTGTAATTAACACACAAAATTTTAGGGTATACGAAAAAAAATTTAAGGTATAGTAACTTTATTTTAGTGTACAGGCAAAAGTAATTCTCATAACGCTGTGCTCTGTTTTAANACGAACATATTCATAAATTTATGTTAGCATATACTATGAATATATAGTGCACGTTAGCGCCTAATTTTAACGGAAAAATTTTTTTCAGTACCTGTGTTTGCTTTATTTTCTTAAAGCGCATATTCCGAAGCGTATTTGTTAGTGTAATTAACACACAAAATTTTAGGGTATACGAAAAAAAATTTAAGGTATAGTAACTTTATTTTAGTGTACAGGCAAAAGTAATTCTCATAACGCTGTGCTCTGTTTTAAAAACAACAATAAATGTGTGGCTTTCTTTATGGCGCGTGCATTTGGTTAGCACGTATGGTTTACAAGTACTTTAATTTCATATATACAGTATACATGAATACATACTTATGTACATATATGTATGAACCAAAGCACAAAAGATTTTCAATCCTTCAAGTTATCAGCAAAATATATTATGGGTGCTAGTAAGTAAGAATTAATCATACAATATATCTTTTTTGAAGATTGTCTGCGGAATCTGCTAAAAATTATAGCAATAGATCTATTATAAACCCTGCAATTAAGCGACCGTTGGTCTCCTTATCTATCATTACTTTTTTAAACATTTGATTCGCTACTTGTCTATTTTAATATTTTACTTAAATTACAATTTTTTTAAAGATATTTTAATAACCATGGTGGTCCTTTCAAGGTATGTACGCATATATATAAATTTCTATTCTCAATCAAATTTGTATTCTAGTCTACAAGAATTTCAATCGATCGATTTGTTGTTATTGGTATGCAATTAAGTTGAAATTAAATGCGATGTGAAAAAATCTTAAAGACATCCTGTATCTATCAAAAAAGATTATAGCACATTGTTCTGTGTGGGAAGTATAAGTTTCAATTTTCTCTTTTTTCTTCTACTTCTTTACTTTTTATCTAAATTTAATTTATGCCCATTTTATGTTGACTGTGGAGCATCACTATAGGATCTACATGGCCAACAAGCATGATAAACATTTTTCATAAACATTTTTTTTCTCAAAATTTCCTTTCTTTATTACTTTTAAAAATAAACCACTTCAAAGCAATAGACAAAAGGACAGGTCCAATACGAAGCCTTGCATTACCGACCTTGAGGAGCCGCTAAAAATATAACAATAAAGAGTAAAATAAACTCAAAGGATAAACCATATAAATATGTGTTTGTTGTTGTTTGTTTTAAGCAAATACATATATAGGAGCGTATGTCCAATAATCGCTGATGGGGAAAATCAAAACTAGCAAGTCAAACAGCGCAACTTGGAATGCAATACAAATTTTTCTTAGAGCAACTAACGTTGTTGCCGCTGGTGTTGACGACGACATCAACACAAACAGTGTAGATCAGTGTACGAACGGCTACTAAAAAAGGACTTTCATTCAGAAAAATTCCTAGAAACGTATAGGATTTTTTTTTTCAATTCGATTCATTGTGCTAATACGAGTACCGACAACAAAAACAACAAAAATTCATTGAACAAAGCCGTGTTTGTAGAGAAGCATCCCAACAACAAGAAAGGAAAAGTACAGACAATGCGCAACGCAGATACTGCTGTTATCCAGCAGTTTTTCATAATAAATACATTAGTTAAGGAGTAGCGCATACGTGGACACTAGTAAATGTACTTGAACTTGAACGTTCCTTTGTTTGTTGTTGTTTTTGAATTCGCTCACTAGAGTTGCCCAAGATTTTTTTAAACTAAGACTAAGTAAGTACTATGGCTAAAAACAATGGATATAGATCTTCTGAGAAAACCTGCAATGTAACTATTATTACTCTTTTTACATAGCATATGGCCGTCATAGTTCAGTAGTTATGGTGTTGCTTCCTCAAGTAATGGGAATTTAATGCAACAGCTAAAAATTACAATAACATTATAATCAAATTGGTGCTGCAAGCAATTTTTTGACTTAATCTTTCAAACATCGCAAAGTAGAGATTGTCATAAAAAACTTTTTAGCTGTCATTGAGAATCGACATTTAAAATTAAAAATGAGTCGACTCAAAATTAAAATATATAATTCTGGCTTCCATAACATGAATTGATTAGTAAAACTAGATTCTTAATAGGCTGTTAGATCGATTATTAACATATATCAAGTGATAACTCAAAATATTGTTGGCAAGCTTGTACTAGAAAACCACTTAGGTAGACTGATTACTCCACATAGCTGTAGTCTACAATTTTAAAATTTTTCCAATAATACTTTGTAATTCCATCATATTTCCACCGATAAATTAAAATTGTTGGCAAGCTCAAATTAACATGGTTTTTGCACATAGCAACCATTCAGGTAGAATTATTATTCCTTGTATACATACCTATATATGCTGCACAATTTTTACATTTCTCTTATAATGCATGCTTCTTAAGATGTACTATATATTTCTTCGTCGTAATTAATTAACTGATTTTCGTCTAGTCTGGCAACTCTTTTACTGATCTTGCATTTAATCGCAGTCTTTAAGCGATGTTTATATTACTAACAGGCTGACTGACGTAGATGATGACATTGAAGTTATTACTTTTGTTGTTAATTTGTGTTAATATTATTTTTTCCTCTCCATATTCTTTGCTTTCTGCTATTCCATTTTTTCCTGTTTTTCAAGTATCTTATACATTTATTTTCTTTAGTTTGAATTAATAGCTGTAGGCATTTTTTGTTGTGGTATTGTAATCAGAATTTTACGCATACATAGACATATGCTTAGTATGTGCTAAAACAGAGTTGCTGGTTGAGGGTACAAATGAGGTACATATTGGGTCTTAAGCTGAGTATTAGTTGCACACTGACATATCATACGCTATAAATGCAAACAAAAACAATGGATTTCCTTTTACCTTGTAAAACCTATGATTTTGAACAACTAATTGCTGATGTCACAGTGGTCATAAACACGATCGAGCATTTGAAGTGTAAATTCTCGGCTCAGTCCAGGTTAAGTCCTATGGCTTTGTAGACTCATATACTAGCGACGCTAGACGATTTCTACAAAATAAACCTCAAAATTATACTCCGCTATCTTAACCGAGCAGATTGGATCTAACATCCTACTTTATATCCGAGGATATGGTATCAAAACGGCACAACTGTGCTACTTGGGCAGGGAGAACTTTGCTGCCATTGTAAACTAACCTAACAGTGGTCACTCAAGTTGTGTAGATCAGAACTAACATAGGTCGATTTTCTCTTAACGACTTGAAAGTTTTCTATTTTTGTACAGTTTCGCATTGCTGAAGTAATTCATATAAAACGATTTTATAAACGAGATTTACCAAGACTTCGTGATATAATGGTGTTGGTGTGAAGGATTATAAGTCTCGGAAACCGACTTTAAACTGAGTAAGTAATTTAAAATTTATATAGAGCCGCATACCTAACCTGTTTTTTTTTTCAATTTGCACTCCATTATAGGCAAAGGACTCTGTACCACAACCATTGTGTACTGAACAATGGTAATGGGGACCAACTATTTATAGTCGACTCCGAACGCCTGAATATTAGAGAGTTTATTTAGCTATTATTAATCTCGCTAGCATTGCCAGTGCTAGGCAAGTTATGACCGCCGCGGGTATTGAACCACGAACCTTCTGAGTGTTAGTTCAATACACTGAACATTACACTAAGACAGCTGTACGTTTAGCTGCCTTAAATTTCTCAGGATTTAACGTATAATCCGAAATAACGATACAAATCATTTAAATCAGAAACTCTAATCAGTTAACTGAATTCCTACACATGCACATTTGTGCCTAAAAACATTTTAACCTATGTTGACTGTTGATTTGAAAGAATTACGATTTATTGACTGCAGAAAATAGCTTATATTAATAATGACTACAATTTCGCTCTTCACCAACTTACACTACGCCACTGTGCTAATCATACTAAACTTATATATACTCGTACATATATACACATATGTATATAAGTATGGACTCTATACATATCTACATATATGTTCAAATAACGAAACTCAAGTATTTTCGGAATGCACTGAAATATGCAGACAACAACTGAAATAAGAATAAAGTCTGACATTGGCTAGTTAGTGTGAGAAAAGGACGTTGCAGTTATTTTCTACAAATAAATTCTTTTATTCCTGTATTCTCTGTCATTTTGAACCTGTTTTACGTAAAGGTTTCTTTCAATATACATACATACAAAGGCATGATCTGTATGTATGCATATGTATAATTGTGCATATTTATTTATATTTTATCAGACGTTATTTTTGTTATTGTATTTGCGCTGTTTGCTGCACGTTGCCGCTTTGAAGGCATGTGAATTCCTTGTGGGAAAGTAAAGAGAGAAACAAAATAATGCCATTTACATGCATTCCAACAAAATCAACAACAACACAGGCCTTGTGTAACTTTAATTTTGTTGTTATTTTGTATTTATATTTGTTGAGTATTTAGTTACGACCTTGGCACTGATACATCAACAGGTAAATTATTTACTCAACCGACTAATTAGTTGTACAATGCAAGTCCTTGCTGAAGTAAGAAACACATTTTTGGAATACAAAAAATACTGAAAAGAGTTTATATGCTAGTTGAGCATAAGCTACATGCACACACGCACACATATTTCATTATCCTTTTTATCAAATTATTGGAAAATTATTTTGTGGTTTAGTTGGCATAATTTCCACACTGGTAAACCTGTACGCGCATTCAAAAGATAACAAATTTTTAGATTTATATCATTTATCAGCACACAAGATCACACGTTTCAGTTTACATAAATCAAACGGAAAGGCCTATTAAAAAAAACAATATTAAAGCGAATTTTTTAAATATTATAAATCATTCTTCTAAAAAAAAAAACGAAAGAAAAAGTTGTGATTAAGCATGATCACTAGCAACCATTTTTAGTTGCTGCAAATCATTTCGGTGAATAATATCTTGAGGTGATTATGTATGTAGTATAAACTATAAGTTGTTTTATTACCGACTAAGCATGTCGCACTTCCTTTAGTCCTGTAGTCATTGCTTCATGTAATGTAGCTGCTAACTACCTGTTCGTTTGACCAAGAATCGAGGAAATTGGCTCTATAATTTCGTGTTTCTGAGAATTCTGTAAACAAAGTGTTTATGGATATGAGCACGTTTCAATAGCAAGCTCAGATTTATGCCTTTGAGTAATGAGTCATTAGAAACAAATTTTGCAACGACATGTTTTCAAAAATTAAAACAATATCTTACATGTTTTGCACTTAAATGAGTTCCAACTTACATTATAATTTGATGTATGTACATATATTGTAAGAAACCGCAGGTATGACGGTATTACTAGGTGCCTTCACTGGAAAGCTACCTGCCAAAACCGATAAACTACAGAAGCTTAAACTACTTGTTAAGAAAACTTAGTTGTAGTCAAGACAGCTAATGGGAGGTTTTTTAGTAAGAGGCTCACACTACTATGAGCACGCTCGGCCGGTTCTCATAGTGCCTATAAAGGTTTTTACCTATCCATGCAAAAAAACAAAATGCCGACTAATTTTCACTACTACTGCAGACATGTAATATATTCTCATGTAGTATACTTCACTTTAAAAAAGCTGCGTTCCTAAATGAGCTTTAAAAGCTATATCGTCTACTTTAATATTCTCTACACTTTAGGGTAAGCCCTTTTTAAAGGTAATTGTCCATATGATCCTGCGATCTACCTACATCGCTCGGTTAATTTCGGAGACTCACGTGCTCGATATGGAACCTGTCTATGTACCAATTTTAAGATTTTTGATTGATTGAATTTTCCTGTAATCTATCTACAGCCCTCGGTTAATTTCGCGGAAACCAGTTCTTTGGTGTGAAACCTGTCTATGTACCTATGTTACGATTTTTAATTGATTGAGTTTGCCTGTGATCTACCTACAGCCCTCGGTCAATATCGGAAAACATATTTGTTTGGTGTGGAACCTGTCTAAGTTCCAATGTTACGATTTTTGATTGATTGAATTTTCCGCAGCAGCAACGTTCATAGTTTAGCGCGTAATTATACTGTCACAGCAGCCCATATGACTGCAACCTGCCTAGATTGTAATTGGCTATTTTTTACGTCGGTTCAGACATTATATATCTCCATGGAATAATAAAAAATAGGAATGGCAAGAACAATAATAATAATTTTAGAACGAACTTAGGCTGCGTACTTCTTAGGGTACGAGAAATCAAGCTCAGTAAACCCAATCAGAAAATATTTTTTTCAACACTCATATCGATTTGACAAGTCCTGCGAAAGTCAGAATTGGTTGGAAGGTTTTTAAGTTCAACAGCCATATGATCCACAGTAGGTCCACATATTTTCAACAAAACGAACTGTAACTAAAGGCTGTAGTTAGATTGATTGTTTTTTATTGGTAGAACTGATATGTAACTACTTACAAAGCAAAATGATCGATTAGTTCGTTTGTGAAGTAAAAACATAATAAAAAGTACAAGAGGATCTCTTCTATTTTTTTTTTGATTTTTAATCCATCAATAGTCAGCTTGTACCATATGGGTACAACCTGCCTAGAGTCAAGTAATTTGCTATTTTTTGCATCGGTTCAGACACTATTTATCTCCATGGAATAATAGAAAGTATTTTTTGATTGATATTTAATCCATCAATAGTGAGTTTATACCAGAATACGAATTTGAACAAATTGTCACGAAATTGACTATTGTCAATGTGGTGAAAATAGAAAATGGGTCTATTAATATTTTTACACAATAAATTTTAGAATAACCAAAATGTATACATGTAATGCCAAAACTATAGTTCAATTCAAAGACCGTCTTTAATATATATTCGTTATAGAATATCTTTTTAGCGCTGATTATAGAATTTATATTTTTTAGTAACAATTAAAAACTACAAATTATAAACAATAAAGCAACAACTGCTTTTTATCCATTATTCTTAATTGAGTTGTATTATTATTATTTTGCGCCAGACGGCCCAAGTTCAAACTTGGCCTATTATAGGGTTTAACTCAGTCAGCTATATTCATTTAAGTGAATGCATAATTTTTAGAAAATATACTGTGCTACTATGAATAATAACAACGAGGGATAACACCCCCAAAGAAGTTGAGCGCCGCGAACGCTAGTGGGTTCTTTGTGCTTTCAGATCAACCCTGTTCAGGCTAGTTGCTTTTTGGTAGTAGAATGACCTCACTCCTGATAAACCTAACAGTATCGACGTTTTTCATTTGCCACCCAACCATCAACTATGGTTTTGACTGAAGCCTAGCTAATAATAGTTGAAGTAGTTTGTGCTTTTTCAGGACATTTTGTGCGCTTTCGTTTTCTAGTTACTCTAGGGTTACAATCTTTAGCAAGGTGACAAGGCAAGTTTCTGTAGTTGGTTTTGCAAAATACAAATCGCACTGTATCTAGAAAACAGTCACAACTCAAAATTTGTTGTCAATCCGAAAAACATTCTCAGTGTACGAAACTGTTTGATAAATGTAGTACAATAAGAATGTTTTTCGGATTGGTTGGAATGAAGGACAAGACAATTCTTCGCTTTTTAAAAGTCTTAAATCAATTTTTATAAATTTTGAGTTGTGACGGTTTTCTAGATACAGTGAAATTTGTGTATTGAGCAAGCGACCTACAATTTATTGTCGATCTCGAGCATATAAGTTCAGTACACTAACCACTGTGATAAGAAGCGGTGTATTTTAAACAAATCCTACTTCGATGTAGTGCTCTCTACCCTGCAGGCTAAGTCCGCATTGAATGTTATAAGTTATACAAGTGTTGGTCTGATGTTCAGACTGCGCTAGTCTATTTCGCATGAACCACTTGTTGACCATAGAATCTGTTCATGCACCTACGTCAGACACGCTTCTTTGAATTAAAATTTAAGAAAGTCTAACACTGTTAATGAAAATTACTATACAGTTAACTGTAAATCTGCACGAAATTTACAATTACTGAGGTATAATTATCTAGTGAATTTAAGGCCCAAGACTTATCAAAGACCTATCCATTAAACCATTAAAAGCGCTTATAACAAGATAGCACAAGCAGACTTTGACAAAATTTGTGCTGGACCCCAAAAAATCTGCGGTTTTATGCTTTGTAACTTACTACATATGACCTGCTAGTATTAATAACTAGCAGAATTATGCGTACTAATACATGTACTATGTATGTACGAGTATGTAAGAACGTCTTACTGATAAAATTCTATCTGAAATATAATGCGATGGCGCCGTTTTTGACATACATTTTCGATATTGCGCGCGCTAATAAATGCGCTGGCAATCTCGCCGCAAAAGAAATGTCAAAACTATGTCTGTTGCATTAGAATGTAATTTCTATGGAGGCAAAGCACAAAAAAACCAACAAAAACAATAAAAGCGAATTAAGCGAAAAAACCTGGCGCGAATTATGCGGTTATAAAATATTTTACCGCGGGAAGTTCACGCATACAAAACGTACATACAATTCGGAGAATAATATAAGGCGCACACATGCAGCATACCGTGCACAACGGAACTCGGAACAAAATGGATGTCCCAGCACAGAGCAACAAATATGAAACGAAATCTGTTGTGCTGTTGTATGATACTGGCATTGTTGGAATCAGACAAATGCAACAACAATGATAGCAATTACACTAACAAAATTTAGTACATATAAGAAAGTTCATTATTTGTGTTGGTTATAAATGCGGCGAACTGCTGCTTCGCCTCGCAGGTTTTTTTATCAATTTTTATTTTTTTTATTCTTGGTATTGTGCAAAAATATTTCTCCCCTGCGTTAACACTTAACATACAAAAACGATAAAAGTACGTGAATTCTCTGAATGAGAACCTCGAAAAAGAAATCATATCAACGACAGAAAAAGGCGGTTTACATATGAATTTTTGGCGCGTGCATTTTACACACAAAATTTGCATATTTTTGAAATTTTTTCAATTCAGCATAAAGTGCAAACTTTGCGCTTTCATTTGATATAAATTTTATGCATATGCTTTAAGGATAACAGTTCCAAAACTGCATACAAAGTATCAACAAAAATCTACAAAATTGCTATACACTAATGCACTATGTACATTTGCGCCAAAAACAGATGATCGAGCAATGAAAAACAACAACACCACCAATATGAACGTGAACGAACATTCATTACCAACAAAACTAACAACACCAACACCAGCAACCACAACAGCTGCAACAACAACACAAACAAAATTTCATGGCTTTTAAAAATTTCACATTCCCCAAAAGACGTCGACCGCACAATTCAACGAAAAGCGCAGAAACTACAAAGAGCGAGAGAGAATAAACACCAAACAACTCAATTGAGTTCGTTGCTGTATGAATCGTGTTTAATCAGCTGGTGAGCAGGTTTTTTAAACATTCTTCTGAGAACTGTAGAACAGTATGAGAGAGAGAGAGCAAATTGAACAATGTTGCTTGTTAATACTTTAGGTAAAGCTATGAATTGTATTGCTGCGTTAAGTCATTTTTTTTTATATATTATTATTTTTATATTTTTTAATGATAATTTTTTAATTTATAATGCAATTAGATTATATAAAATGAAATTTCACTTTATATTAAAAATTGCATTTAAGGCCAACCAAGAAACTAAGCAACTGTTTAACTAAGCTACGAATGACATACATAGTGCTGTGGTTAACTTAACTAAAATAAATGTAGTGTAATACCAATGTAATACAGTGCTACCAAGCGCGGATAAAAATATATATAGCACATATACAAATATGGTTGTGTGCTGCTTGAAATGCAGGGGAGACATTGACACAGCACGGATGAAAACATATGATGAAACATATGATGAAACATATTCAAATATTTTGGTTTTCTGCTTAAAATTCGAGACTTTGTAGCACGTATGAAAACATTTGACAAAACGCATTCATATGTTTGTGTTTTTTCTAAAATTCAGTCGAAATTTTTAAACAAGATTGGAAAAAAAGCATGTAAAACATGTTGATAACTACTCTATATAATTGAAGAGGTTTTGCGGAAGTTTATTTTTATATTTAAATGCATCTTTACATACATATGTGAGGGTTTGCGGTACACTATTTTTATTTAAAAATGCATAACTACATACAGATGTGTGTATTTCTAAACAACATGCATCAACATGTTCTATGCATAAACGTTATGAATGAATTGTATACACATTACTTTATTTCCCAGCTAATATCAACTATAATTGTTTATATAAGCACATAGACAATATAAAAATATTAAAAAAATATATTAACATATATCGTGCCATAACATTGATTATTGTTTTATTTAAAACAGCAACTTGATTTCAATTTTATTATTATTAATTTGGCATATTAACAAAATATGCCTCTGACCTGCGTTTAATTTTCCCCACGCAAAGCGCAACACTGTTCACTAACCAAACAAACATACAACAAATATGTACACAAAACAATCACCACGTCGACTCGAATTTCGTGTTTTTAGCGTCAACTTTGCAGCTTTGTTTCGGCACACAAATCAATAAAAATCATATAATGTTGCATATGCCCAGAAAGTGCATATCCTGAAAAATCTAATTTCGTTTAAAAACCAAAAATTATTAAAAATTTGTAAAAGTTATAGCCAAATGAATATTACAATTTTGGCGCGCGCGGGCTTTTGGAGAGCGCGAATGGGAGAGTAGCACTGCGTATTATCAGTCGAAACTGACAGCTGAGTAGCGCGCGCAACAAGCTTTCAAGTATAGAAATGCGCGCGAGAGAGTCGCCAACTTAGTATTAAAAGCATTGTCGTCATATAAAATATGATTTTTTTTTTTCCTTTTCTTTAGTCACTTGCGGAGAGAAAAGGCGGCAAGAATAAGGTGGAAATGAGGCGAAAAAGTTAAAGGTTCTTTTTATTTCAGATTTGGGCAGTATTTTGCAGCGATATTTGATTTAAAAATGTTTAAATAAACAGGAAAATGTTGTGAGAGTTGTATATATGTTCACAGCAGGCACAAAGCGGCACTAGATACACATGCACCTGTTGCGGCTATTGCTAAATCTACACCCACATGGCAGTACTCACCTGCTTAGTCTTATGCAGCACACTTAAATGCACACTCTAAATGCTCGTTTTAATCCTTGGACAGCATGCAATTACCTCGAGCACAGAAAACTTGCTTTCCTTTCTAATTAACTTATTATGCACTTTTGACTTCTCTTGCTTCATTCAATATTTTATTGGCTCAAGATTAGCGTAAAAATTGACCGACCGATTAACGCATTGCTTAAACTGCTTTGCATATGCGTTACGCTGCGTTATGTTACTTTATATTTGCAAACCGTATTTTATTCCTTAATGGCAGAGACACATTCACCACTTTCATAATCACACACGCTCTTTACTATTAAGGCTTTTGCAATGTGCTGTGCGCAACAGGTACTTTGGATTAATTGATTTGGATACTACCGCATATGCTTATACGTTTCTTTTGTACCCTGGCTAATGGTTGTGTTGCCCAAATAATTGTGAAAATAATCATTAAAATAAGCTTTAACTTTATTTACTCAAGAAATTTAACTTTTTTCACAATGATCACGACAACACGAACCATAAGCAGCAAATGAACACCGTGTGTTGCACAAATGTTGCGAACCCCCAGTAATTCACAAATTTCAAACAGTATTTTACTAAAGTGCTTTGGGAAAGAGCATAAGAAGAGCATACATTTACAGTGTACACAGTGAAATGGAAAGAACAAAAAACTGGTATATGAAATGATTAACCTAGCACTCTCACCGAACTAAACTATCAGCTGACAAGTCATAAAATAAATAACAGAACATAATGTTATGCTCAGTGCTGCTTAAAAAAAGAAAACAATTTACTGGAATTTTGCACTAAATATGTTAAAACAATATATATTTAAAAAAATATGTATATATAAAA
>JXPL01039268.1:0-11664 GCA_001015235.1 Sphyracephala brevicornis | reverse complement strand
CGAAGATTGTTCCAAAATTGTTGAATTTTTTTGTTGCTCGTTCGTCAGTTTTTTGCCACAAACAAAACCGTTATCATGCGATAACGATCTAAACGATCTAAATTAGACAAGAAAGTTAAGAAAATGTATTGGCTTTTTAGTCCAAAATCTGAACTAAGTTTAGAGAATAAATTACTTCTTTATAAATGTATTATAAAACCTATATAGACGTCTGGTATTCAACTCTGGGGTACAACACGTAACTCAAATATCAAAATTTTACAGAGATTTCAATCAAAAACACTGTGAATGATAGTCGCAGCACCATGGTATATTACAAACAAACCAATACATAAAGATTTAGATATTTCGTATATTAACGATGAAATAAAAAAATTTAGTAACAGATATCTTCAAAGGTTAAGTGATCACGTTAATCCATTGGCCATCTCATTGTTAGATGAAAGTGATAGTATTAGAAGATTAAGAAGAGTTCATGTTTTAGATCTCCCATTTAGAGAATAAACTATTCTAAGTGTATATATTTGTACATATGTAACTTAAAATTGTAAATATTCATGTAAATACATGTTTTTACATACATGTATAGATAATGTTATTGATTACACTGGTGATTAATAACTTATGTGAATTTAAATATATCCATCAAATTTGTTTAATGTTCTAGGATAGATTACAAATAAAGAAATTAATTTAAAAAAAAAAAAAAAATAGAAAGAAAATTGTTTCTTTCTTCGTGTTATATATTCTTGTGGACTAAATATTGCTTGTAGGGCAAACATTGTAATTGTTTTTGTATTTCTTAAAAATTCAATTGGCATAGATGACCAAATATATGCACTGCTCTGTGTAGGCATATTAATATTTTTTACACTCCAGTATAAGAGTATGAGTCTCTCTACCAGTACCATTACGTATTAAACAAAGGTATTGGGGACATACTATTTATAGTTGACTTCGGAGGACTGAATATTAGATGATTTTTTTGGCAATTATTACGACGGCCACAAAAAACATATTGATATATATCATAAAATTTTTTCTGGCCGCTCTTTAGTATTTTTTCTTAGGACTATTAATACGGAATAATTTAAAATTTGAATCCTCTGAAATTAGCAGAATAAATTCCTTCAAAATTGAAATGTCTTTGTCGAATTCAAATTTACAATTAATTTTAAAGTGGTTAATCATACCGTTATATAAATTTAGAGTTTAAGAAGATGGCACTAACTACACTTTCAGTGATAATGCGATATTCTGCAGGTTTTGCATTATTCAATTTTTTACATAAATTGTAAATAATTGTAAATATTGTGAATTGAATTGTGTTAAGGATTTCTTGAAACATTAAAATGAAACAGAATTTCTTTTGTTTAATAAAAATTACAATTTTTTAAATAAAAATTTTAACATAATTGCTCCGACAGACTAATTTTACTGTTATTAAAATTGTACTACCATATATTCCATGAATATTTTGCAAGTAATGCATACATTTCTAACGTCAGAGATAAAACTTTTCATACAGCTTCATAAGCTACATAAGCTTCAAATCTTAAATTACTTTATATTAATACTCCCAAGAAAAATTACTAAATGGCTGTAAGGGTTCTATGGAATAAAAATCAGCTATGGCCATTTTTAGTTCTACAATTTACTTCTATCTGTTGTATGCTTAGTGATATTACGAACATTGCTGTATAGAATACACATTTTATAAAAATATTAATTTCAGGTTTCAATGCAGTCGACATTATCTTCCCTGAAACAGTCCCAAGGCAATATTAAGCAATTGCACGAGAAAACTAACGCTATATTAACAACAAGTTTTATACCAAGTGTTAACATACAATAAACACATTGGAACTAATAATATATAAGAAAATAAAGTATGGATAATATAATACGAGTACTTAACAAAGACATTATTTATTTAAAATATAACATTACTCAGCATCAGAATCGGGAACATACACCTGGCTGCTGGGTGATGGTTCTCTTGGAACATATGTGGACTCAAAGCATCTTGAAAAGATTGAACGCAAATGTATGAAATTGTGACGAGGTGGTGATTGGGGAATGCACTCATCATTATTATTTTCTTGCCTATGATCCTCGGTATCAAAAAATGTCACCGACGCTTCACTTTCTTTCGGAGGTGGGTGCGCTACAGAATCACATGCTGATTTGATTGCAGTTGGTATCGATTCTTGGAGATCAACATCCATTCTAACATCATTACTAAGAACATTTCTAGGTAAGTTAACCGACTTAGAACAGTTTTGATTGCCATTAAATTGAAAAAGCTGTGAATCACTACTTAATGTCGAAGCGTCCATAAGGCGTTTTCTCGCTTTTGATGAATTTTCCAAATTATCATGCTTTAATTTTCGTTTTGCGCTTGTTGTACTTGGTTCTGTCACTTCCATCTGCCGATAATCATCGTGAAAACTAACATCTTCCGGTGAAAGAGTTGACATTATCAATAAGCATTCTATATGATCGTACTTCTTTATCCTCACAAAGATTGGACTGAAAATATTCTCAAATTATTACTGAGTAAGATGGAGTATTTTTACCCCAATATTATTATTACCTTCCCGCTTCATCGAAATTTAAATCTAAATTTTCATTTAGTGTTTCTGCAAATAGTAAAAATGCACGGAATTCTTTTAGACAAAATGTTACAGCTGCTTCTCGATTCACATTGTAAGTCTCAAACTCAGCGGATCTGAAATAATATATATACATATACATAGTTTATTTGTTTATAACAATAATAGTAATACTATACTAAGTGAAATATAATAATTATAACAAAAATAATATGTATATACACCTAACACAAAATGTAATACCAAAGTTCAATTTATGCAATTTTTTTTTTTGCTGAATTTTAAGGAAATTTTTTATTTTATATTTTCAATACTGTTGAATATTCTACATAAGTAGAATTAAAAAAAGTATTAGGGTCCAAAATCTTTTGTATCATATGTTTTTCATCTGAGGTTAGTAATAAAGGTTGTACATCAAGCATACATATTTCATATCTATAGATGCATACATAGTCTGTCAAGAAACTGTTTACACATTGAAAATGAATTAAATTTTTAACATTCTTGCCAAAAAATAGTAATTTTTATTTATGTACAAACAGTTTTTTTGATAACATATTGCTATTTAAGGTATTTACAATGGATTCATAAAAAAAAGTGAATATTTATACAAAAACAAATGAAAAATACAACAAAAACAAATAATAGTCAATTTTGTGGTATAGTTTCCTCATCATTAGACGCTCTACACGATCTGTTAGTTTATGCTTACGATCACCTTTGTCAATTTTGCTCGAATCTACTCTCGTTTTTGGCTCGATTAATATATTTTATACAGCCTTCCGTGTTACAGAAAAAATTTCTGATAACTCGTGTACACTTTGGCCATTGTACTACACCAGCTGAACCACGTCAAACGACATCCTTTTGCCTGGCATTTTAAAAACGGAATATTTTAATTCTTGATGTGTACAGAGAAATAATTATCATCAACTAATTAACAAAATCAAACAAATTCGTACAAAAACATACAAAACAATCAATGCAACACATTTACATAACAGTAAAAGTACCGTTCATCGCCGAATTGATATGAAAATACATGCAAAAAATATTTGTGTAAAGAGTTTCTTGACACTCACTAAATTTACTGTTATTTGTTTTTGTTGTATTTTTCGTTCGTTTTTGTATAAATATTTACTTTTTTTATGAATCCATTGTAAATACCTTATCTGATCAAAAAAACTGTTTGTACATAAATAAAATTAGTATTTTTTGGTAAGAAAGTTGAAAATTTTAATTTATTTTCAATGTATAAACAGTTTCTTAACAGACTGTATGTACCACAAATCAATTTGCAATCACATTTTTGATACTTGCAGTACATCGCAAAAAATACAAAACAAACTCTTATGAGTATCAAGACATTAGTGTTAAAAATCAGTAGCGCAGCGTTGTGCGATAAGGAGCAGACTTCAAATAGCGAAATGGGAAACCGGAAGCAAAAGATAAAGAAGGAAAAATCCCGCACGAGAAAAATGATTGGAATCATTGCATTCTGTGTGCTTTTCAGTTATGAGACATAATGATTTGGTTGATTTGAAACGAATGCAATAAGAAAATGTAAAAAAGTGTGGGTTAGTATACTTCAAACGATTTTGTCAAAATACCTGTATGCATTGAAAGACCAATCGTTATAGCCAATTAGTAATAAATATTTTCAATTCCTTTTTGAATCAAAATTATGTCAAAAAAAATAATGTATTTTTACAGAACCGATAATGTTGTGATTTAGCAAAATTGAATCGACTGCTGCATGAATGACATAACTACATAAATTAATTTAACTAAAAACAAATTTGATTTCATACTTACGTAAGTTTAAGTTGTGAACGCATAAATTTATCACTCACTCGTGAGCCTTCAATATAATTCTTGACAGTCATATAATCCTTTTGAGCTTCGAATGTTATTTCTTCCTCAGTCGCATTGAAATTGCTGGATATTTCATTAAAGATTTTATAAGAAGCACTAATTCTAAAAACCCAAAGGTTATATATTGCATTATAGAAGCCTTAAGATTGCATATTTTTACTTGCATGTTTGGAGTGTGATCGGGAGTAACAGCTGCAGTTATATTCTCGTCTTCAACAATAGATATCAGAGCGTTTTTTAAGGTCTCTAGTCGGCACTTCAACTTAACTTGAAACTTCGACTGGTCTGGAATTATGCGAAGTTCACACTGCTCAACCTGCAATGCAATATTATTTAAAATTTAAGAGATCTTTGATTACAGAAGAGATTGGTGTTACCTGTTTCATATTACGAAAAACATTAAGACAAGCCTTCATTGAAAGTTTACAATAATTTTCATCGCTAATCTTGACTTGATAATTTTCAAAGAAGGTTCTATTAAACTTAAAACTTCCCACCGCCGAACGTGATGAGTTCAACGCTCGTAATTGTAGTCCTAATTCATCAGCTTCAATAAACAGATCAGTCCCAAATTTTGACAACGAGTGAATCGCTTTTGCAATAACTAAAATAATAAGAAATATTTAGTAAGTTAGAGAAACAACATCCGCAGTTTGCTCACTCCTAGCATTCGTGCCATCTAGAGTGCACTTCATTTATATTTATATCAAAAATTAATCAAATAAAAACAATTTTTACGCAAATGTCGAAGGTAAACAGTGTGCTATCTGCAACCAGTAATACATCAACGCTTTTTAAGCAGCACATAGTACCTGTAACAACTATTCAAATGTCAGCCAAATATAAATATGAAACAAAGGATTGATTAACTGAAGCACTTTCATGAAATATGTACGTATATATATATATACATATGCGAGAAAACTTATTGGATTACTGGTAACAATAACTATATTATATATTCATACATTCTCACTCGAATTAAATTTCATTTCGAATTTTAATTACACATATGTATTCATTGTATAAAATTATTTGTGTTCTTAAGAATAATGAATGTGTACTACAACAAATTGATATAAGAATTCAAATTTATTTGTAAAATAATTAGTTTATATTAATATTTGGCTCAGATCCATACACTAGAGTTTATGATAAAATTTTGAATACATATTCAACAATTAAGTCGCTGTGAAGGTAACTTAATAAGAAATTAAGAAACAAGAATTCATAATTGCGCACTTATTCAATATTGCTTTTATGATTGTTCTTCGTATTAGAAGTAAGTTCATCGTGATTGGATGGCCACATCATTTTTGCTGTGTGGTCAAGTAGAGTGAATATCGTTAAAAGCCGGTAATTAAATTAATAAAATATAAAGTGGTCAAATTAAGATTTACTCTTTATCGAGACAATAGTTTGATATTCAATTTTTACGATTATAGTCATGAAAATTTATTGATTTAAAATGTCCAAGTTAACATTGCTTTTTAGTCACAAAGTCGTGATTATATTATTTTTTTGCATTTGTGGTTTTTCTGAAGCATTGGAAGTGCCTTCAACTAAAAGCTTTCCTGTTACAACACTTATCAACGCCAAATGGCGCCAATTTCCATTATATTTGGAAATTTCAGAATACTTGTCAGACGAAAACACTGCCGTTTTTTGGGATTTTGTTAAAGGAATAATTGATTTGGATACTCCTTTAGCAGACTATGGTATACATATAACTATTTTTTTTAACGAATTTAGTTATTTTATTTATTTTCCTCTTTTAGAAACTGAATCAAAACAGTATATATCATCTTTAAATGTGGTACGCTCACAAATTGGAGCACTGCAGTTGCCTTTGTTAAAACTTGTGGTTTCAATGCATAGTCTTGCACCACGCATAATTACACATCTTCAAATTGCTGTAGATTTTCAAACGAAAGGAAATTGTCATACAAATACTTTCGCACAAGTTGGGACAGAATCAGCATGTGACTTTGATGAGCTAAAACAAAAATTAAATCTTCAAGACGAAGGATTGGATGCTACAGTAGACACTTACAGTTTTGATCATATATTTCCAGGGTCCGAAAATAATACTCGTACTGTTGTTCTCTATGGTGATATAGGATCTCGGGAATTTGCAAAGTTTCATGAACTCCTCTCTGGAGCGGCACTTTCTGGCCAATTACGGTACATTATCAGGCACCATATTCAAGAAAAACAAGATCGACGTATACGTTTGTCTGGCTATGGAGTTGAGTTACACTTAAAATCAACAGAATACAAAAGTCAAGATGATTCACCTAAAAATGCAGAAGAAAATTTACCTAATGATGAAACCAATGATGAAAATGTAGTTGATGTTGAAATTCAGGGTTTTGATTTCAAGGTACTTAAATCACGTTTTCCCACATTATCGCATTCGTTGAATAAATTCCGGTCCAGTTTGCAACAGGACAATCAAGAAATTGCACAACTTAAGGCTTGGGAGTTTCAAGATCTTGGCCTACAAGCAGCTGCGGCAATAGCTGAAATTGAAGGAGAGGAGGCACTTCAAATTTTACAACTTACAACGCACAATTTTCCGATGCAAGCACGGTCTTTATTAAATCATAAAGTGTCGGATGAATTTCGTGAAGAAGTTAAGCATAATACGGAATCTTTTGGGCGTAGCTTGAATATTATTCCTCCAGATGGAGCATTATTTATAAATGGTCTTTTCTATGATTCGGACACGATGGATTTAGGAACACTTGTCGAAACGTTGCGTAGTGAAGTTCGTGTGCTAAATAGTCTTCATCAAAACAACGTACGTGGAAAAATTGCATCTGCTCTATTAGCGTTGGACCTATCAGGGACTGGCAATCGAGATTTTGCAATAGATATACGTGATACGGCTATAATGTGGGTAAATGACATTGAAAATGATGACCACTATAGACGTTGGCCGTCAAGTCTGATGGATCTTATGCGACCGTCTTTTCCTGGTATGCTGCGAAATATTCGCAAGAACTTATTTCATTTAGTTTTAGTAGTAGATCCATTGAAGACAAAAGGCCGAAATCTTATTAAATTAGTTGAAAGCTTCGTAATTCACTCAGCTCCAATGCGGTTGGGACTGGTATTCGATACTCGTAAATCTAATGGGAAAACTGCTGAAGACTATAATGCAATAGTGTGTGCCTACAATTTCGTAACGCAAAAAAAAGACTCTCGAGCTGCACTTGGTTTTCTAACAGATGTATTTACACATGTGGAAAGCAATGAAAATGTCCGACGGAAACATATTCGTACTCAGCTTAAAAAAACTTTTAGTAGTCTTTCTTCCAGCAAAATAGACGATATAATTAGTGAAGATTCTGATTATGATTACGGTCGTAAATTAGCTATAGAATTTTTAGAAAGACTAGGTTTCGAAGACACTCCGCAAGCGTTGCTGAATGGTGTACCCATGCAGAAGAGTCTCTTGGCAACAGATAACGACTTTGAAGAAGCAATATTTTCTGAAATCATGCAGCAAACTTCAAATTTACAGAAAGCTGTCTATAGAGGTGACCTAACTGACTCAGAACAAATAATTGACTATTTAATGAATCAACCACATGTCATGCCACGTCTTAACCAACGAATTCTAAGTCCTGATAGTGATAAATTTCTAGATCTTACTGGTGAACCACACACGGACTTAAACAATGTCGGCAGATTGGCGCAATTATCAAATCGTGATATGACTGCAACATTTCTAAGAAATTTGAAATATTTCAACAGTAAGCACGCTACTGAGCGTATAGGAAATGCGGAATTAGAGTTTTTAACAGTTTGGGTGTTTGGTGACTTAGAAAAGAAATCAGGTAGAAATCTTTTAGTCAATGCATTGAAATATCTTAAAACAGGAAGCAGCGTACGCATTGCATTTATTCCAAATACCGAAGGGTTGAGTATTACTCGAAAGGATAACCTCAATCGTTTAGTTTGGGCTGCATTGCAATCAATTCCTGGTAATCAAGCAACGGATATTGTACTCGAGTGGTTAAAGAAACCGGGTGATATCAAGGATTTCCCGGTAGGTGTGACCGATATTCTATCTTCCACAGAACTGCACATGAAAATGTTAAGGGTCTACGCTCAACGTGTATTAGGTCTTCGCAAATCGGAACAACTTGTTATTGCTAATGGTAAAATAATTGGTCCATTACGAAATAATGAAGAGTTTAGTATAGATGATTTTGGTTTGATTGACCGCTTTAATAATTTACAATATGGAGATAAAATTCGTAAAGTATTAAAGGAGAGTATCACAGATGACATGGACGATAGCATTACCAGTGATACATTGCTAAAGCTATATGGTAGCTTGGTACCCCGTCAGTCTAAAAACCGTTTTAAAATTCCGGATGATATAAAGCAAGACTATTCTGTTGTTAAATTGGATCCAAAACAAGAAAATATGCCATACTTTGATGTTAATGCAGTTATAGATCCAGCGTCACGTAGTGCTCAAAGGCTTGCACCAATTCTTGTATTATTACGTAATACCCTTAATTGTCAAATGCGTGTATTCTTGACACCCGTTAGCCAACACAGCGATATGCCTATTAAAAACTTTTACCGTTATGTCATTGAACAGGAAGTTCAGTTCGAACCTAATGGCAAACTGTCGGATGGACCTATTGCAAAGTTTACGGGCTTACCATCTAACTCACTGCTTACCCAAAACCTACAAGTACCAGAAAATTGGCTAGTTGAGGTTGTACGTTCGGTCTATGACTTGGACAACATTAAATTGAGCGAAATCGGGGGACCTGTGCATAGTGAATTCGAGTTGGAATATCTTCTGTTAGAAGGTCACTGCTTTGACGCAGCCAGCGGTGCACCACCAAGAGGTCTACAAATTACTCTTGGTACAGACGAGAACCCTACAATGGTGGATACTATAGTTATGGCTAACTTGGGCTATTTTCAATTAAAAGCTAATCCTGGAATTTGGGAGCTCAGACTGCGTGAAGGCAAATCCGCTGATATATATGATATCACATATGCAGAAGGAACAAATACTTTATATCATAATCACACAATTAAGGTTCTCATTAGTTCATTGCGAACTCATGGCATTAAATTACGTGTTGCCAAAAAACACGGTAAGCAAAATATTGATTTGCTAGGAGACGATGATGAGCAAGGTCAATCTGGTATATGGAATTCTATAGCAAGTTCATTTGGTGGCAGCTCAGTAGTTAAGCTAGCTGACGAGGACGCAGAAACGATTAATATATTTTCGGTTGCGTCAGGGCATTTGTACGAACGTCTCTTACGCATCATGATGATATCATTATTAAAACATACAAAGTCACCTGTCAAGTTTTGGTTTTTAAAAAATTACCTTTCTCCTCAATTTACGGACTTTTTACCGCACATGGCAATGGAATATGGTTTTCGATATGAACTAGTACAATATAAATGGCCACGTTGGCTGCATCAACAAACAGAAAAGCAGAGAACAATTTGGGGTTATAAAATTTTATTCTTAGATGTGTTATTTCCGCTTAGTGTGCGTAAAATTATTTTTGTAGACGCGGATGCAATTGTCCGCACTGACATAAAAGAATTGTATGATTTGGATTTGGGTGGCGCACCATATGCGTACACACCATTTTGTGATTCCCGTAAGGATATGGAGGGATTTAGATTTTGGAAGCAAGGTTATTGGCGCAGTCATTTAATGGGTCGACGATATCATATTTCGGCACTTTATGTAGTTGACCTTAAACGTTTCAGGAAAATTGCTGCTGGAGATCGTTTACGTGGTCAGTATCAGGCTTTAAGTCAAGATCCCAACAGCTTAGCAAATCTAGATCAAGATCTGCCTAATAATATGATTCACCAAGTCGCCATAAAATCTCTTCCAGATGAGTGGCTTTGGTGCCAAACGTGGTGTAGTGATAGTTCATTTAAAAACGCTAAAGTTATCGACCTTTGCAACAATCCACAAACGAAGGAAGCCAAGCTCACAGCTGCTCAACGTATAGTGCCTGAATGGAAAGACTATGATTTGGAAATAAAGAAACTTATGGCTAAAATTGAAGATCATGAAAATACTATTGATCATGATACAAATACACAAACAACAAAAGACAATCCAGAAGTTGATGTTACCAGTCAAAATGAGACTTTAATGCATAACGAATTGTGATTAATATATATAAATCAGATATTCCATCTTATTTATTATAGTTCTTTTTTCAAACAGCATCAGTAAAAAAATATCCAAATTTAATTATCTTTTATTATTATAGAAAATATACAATAAAAATTTAATAAGAATAAAAATTAACAAAATAACGGCTCTCTTTAACATTGACTAAATTTGTATACATAAGCAAAAATTGGAATTTTTTCGTGACCTATATAATTTAGATTAGGAGAAATATTTTTGTAAAGATCCTTTTTCGTACATTTTTTTTACATCTGTGCCACCACCGATAAACTGTCCATCAATAAAGCAACGTGGTACCTAAAAAATATTAATAAAATATTAATTTTGTATTTAAGTTTTAGAATATAATATAGAATTTAATTAATAATATATTAAAAGTAAAAGTCGGGCATGTTACCCCACTTTACTTTTTGTGAGACACCAATTTTTAAGAATAAGAATGAAAACTGTTGATTCTTAAAAGTGCTTGCCGATCAAATTGGTAGGAAATACACAACAATAATTACCCTCACTCAATATTTTGTTGATCATTTTACATACATAGGAAAGCAGATTTTTTATTCTGATTAAAACAAAAGACTTTGCTAATGTTCAGCTCTTCAAAGACAGAATTAAGATTAGGAAATATGAGGTACCATTTTTCAAAAAAATGTGACTATGAATTTTACTTGAATAGTATTCAATGAGAAAAAGACTCAATATACATGTATATACAGGAATACCCTGCATGGTGTAGATTTAATTATTTCGGACTCGCTGTAGTACGGTTGCAAATTAAAAGATAAAGTCTCACTGGGAATATTTTAATTCAATAAAAAAATTCTTTGTCATTCATAACTTTTATTTTAGATTTTTTTTACGCCTTCGAATAACAATTATCGAAGTGTATAAATTGTTTACGTCATTCATAATTTTTAGGAAAAAGTGGAACCTTATCAAGGTAAGTAAGCTATTACTGGCATTTTG
>JXPL01039238.1:0-11281 GCA_001015235.1 Sphyracephala brevicornis | reverse complement strand
TAATGTTCTATTGGGGTTTTTAGAAAACTACAATTGTGTGGTATTTCAGAGCGAGATAAGCTACACGTGTATCGCATATAAACTCATTTAATCAAAGAACAATCAAAAGTTAAAGAAAAAAACAGACTGCCATAAGAATTTTAAATTTATATGTATGTATAAGTACTTATTATATGCTTATAAATGCAATTTCTCATGTTCGTGTTAAAAACCAATAAAAATAATGCAATGTATGAAAACTTTTATATTACCTCGATTAACCGGGATTTTCGATTATCCGTGATGAGCCCGGTCCCGAGAATCAGGGACAATCGAGGTTCAATTGTAATAAAAAATATTATTATACTCGTATATGTATATACATACATAGTGCAACTCTTTTTTTTTTTATATTAAGTTATATCAATATGACTTTTAGTTGTTTAGAGATGATTATTTTATACCAAAAGGACTATAAAATGCATATGTCTAGGAAATATCGTATACAAATATTTATGCAACATCTTTGATATATGTACATTCAGTTATACATTATGTCCATTTGCGAATCCAAAGATGAAATGATAACGTCACATTCTGGACTACAAAATTTTATAACAATTTTTTAAACGCAAGAAGAAATTTAAAAATTAGTATACAGATGTGTATAACAGATCATTAGGTCGCTCTTTTACTAATATATTCTATGTAAGACTTTTCATTTAAAACAATAAAACAATAAAAAAAAATAAAAACAATTTGATTTTACATATTTCGTTCAGGCTTTATATTTATATGTACTCATATACATCTATATACAAGTCATGCAACTGTACTGCAGTTAGTAGGGTGCAAAATTATGATTCAGAAAAAAGTTTATTTAGAGATATTTCGAAATAAACTAAACTTAAAGAATTATTTGTATAAAACAGGTTCCTAATCAGAAGAAAGTATGAAGCAATTCTTTAGGTGCAAAGTATTACTAAAAGTACTTACATATAAGCCCAATATACATATGTAAATGTATAAATAAAATAATTATATGAGGTGGTTCTGGCTGTTAAGCACAACATAAAGCAGCACAGTTCTTATGACCAAAACTAAATTCACATTAAATGCGGCTGAACATTTTTAGCTTGGATAAACTTAAACGAACCCGATTTTTTTAAAAGCAAAGCGAAACATATTGAATGGTTGCTAACACTGACAAAATGTGTTAATCAGGAATGAGTGTGTGATATATAAATAATTATGAAAAAACTGCGGAGCCATGTAGGAAAAGTAAGGAAGGGCGCAAGGGCAACGCAGTAAACTTACTATTCGCAAATTACAAAACTATTGTTAAAGCACTAATGATAATTCCAGTTAACGCCGCAGTGGCAATAGTAAAATAAAATCCGATGCTTTTGTATTTTTTTCCGACACATTGTACAATCGCCAACACATGCTTAACACTATTTTCTTTTTTGTTACTTTATTTGATTTTTTCTGTGTTTACACTTAATTTCCAATTGTACACAATTATTTGCTTAACTGAATGTACATACATACATACATTCTTATGTATGAGGCATATGGTAGAACGATTAGCGTACATTATAGTATATAAACTGGGAATACTGGAAGCGCAAACAAACACCATTCGGCATATAAAGCAATGTCAAAATTAACAAAAACAAACACATCTACAGCAGGAAATAGAATTATAAACTGATGACATGGCGGTTGTGTTGGGGCATAAGCCTAATAATTTTTCAGTTAATAAAATTTATGCAAAATGGTCTTGCAATTTGCTATGTAGTGTTTGGTAGCATGATTTTGTTTTTTATATTGAAGTTCAGTTTGTGGGCTAAAGCAGTTGTCATTGATTTGCTAAGATTTCTTGCTTGTACATAGGCGGCTTAAATGTAGCAATTACACCTACTGACTTTTATCTTTCTGTTTTAATATGCTCTCTATATATGTATACATATATCACTTAACTGCTACAAATTTTATTTACCTAATATTGTGCGCAAATGTCTTAAACGTGATGAAGAATCCTTTCTGCAGTCCTGCAACTTTGCTGTGGACTTTCTTATATCCGCGTGAGATTTTTTTGTAAACATTTTAATGATTTTACTTTTTTACATTATTTTTTTTTTCGTATTTCCATTTTAAATACTAATTAGCGCAATTTTAAATTTTGCGTATTGCTCGCGGAGCACCCATTCCTAATTCAGGTGTCAGGTGCTATTTTACTACTATTTTCTTGCTACAAACAAAAGTTGTTTTCTTTTATTTACTGTCGTCGCTGGCAAAAAAATTTTACTTTTTCTTTTAGCTTTTTTGAATTGCATTTTTCATATATATATTTACAACACTATTTAAATATTTTCAACGACTTCATTACGCAGTAAAAAAATATATATTTTGCACTTGTTTCAATTAAATTTTTAACACTTTTTTCTAAACATATAATTACTATAAAAATAAAACACTCGCAACGCAAAACGAAAATTATGTTGACGTTATGAAAGTTTTTACGGCGAGTTAAGGCAAATTGCGGCGAATACTTAGACCAGTTCGTTTTGAGTCTAGAAATTGTGTGTACTTGTGTATAAAATATTACTTTAACCAGTATCAGCATTCAAAACTTTTATGTATTACTTGCTTAAAAATAAATAAATTTATTGCTTTATATTTCATATATAGTTTAATGAATTGCACAAAATTAAAGCAATAAATTCCTGAATTTTGTATTATCATATGTTTACATTGTACAGCTGTTTTTAATTTGCGAACGTCATCTAAAGAGAAATTTTTTAGAGCATGGAAGAGCTATTTAATATATAACTAAAATTCAAATTCGCTTAACCAATGTATGGGGAATAAATTAATACATAAATACATACATAAATGTTTGTAAACTCATATATATGTAGAAATACGTATCATACATAGAAACGCATGATAACGAGGACTTGTTGGTTGGGTTTATCCATATCCAGATTGTATCAAAACAAAACTGAATTGTGTTTCGAAAATCGAACGTTCTTTATAAGACATCATACTCCAAATAATTTAATTTGATGGACCCGATATATGTACATACAAATGTGTATATGTACTGCATGTATGTATATCATTTAATACATATGAATCAACCGAGTGATGCAAATGGATAGTTCGCTGATGAAGCATTCCAGAGGTTGTAAAATTGAATTATACCTTAACTCGGGATTACTTTTTAATAAATTTTTCTTCTTGTAAGACCGCTTATAAAGGAATCGTATTCCAAAAAAAAATTACTTTAACTTGAAAAATAAATATGTAGCATATGATGAAATACTTCTTTTATAACTACTGGAAACGGTTTCACTTTATTTAATTATAACCGTCACCAAAATACTATGTTACAGAAATAACTTTATTTAAATATTGTGCAATTTTTATACCATCTTGATACCTAAATTAAGATAGCGCAGCTTAAATGCACACATATGTTGATTTATTTCACTTTCGTAACAAAATGATATGTTTTATCCAATTAAGTGCGCGATGCTAACAGTTGTGTTCAAGTTTCACAAACCACTTATGGACAATCTTTGACCATGAACTATGATACACTCAGTTCCCCAACTTTTTACTTCTCATTTGTTTCTCAAATTCTAATCAATGATAAGCTGGAGATGAGTTGCTTATGTTTAAAATAATCATATCAGTAAATAATTTTAGTAATAATATAACATTTTACTAAAGAGAAAAAACGCTTTTATTTAATAACTCATTTTTTGCGTCGGATTTCTAGTAAGTCTCAAGCTTATCTTCAAATGTATACATTTATACGATTATTTAAAAACAGGTTGTTTCATTGCTCTGCTTTTTTTTTTAATTGCGAACATTATCTTTTGGACACAGACAAATAATCTCCGTTTGAAATATTTATTTGGAATTTCTTATGCTTGGGGAATTACAGACATTCAGTTGTGGTTTACTCAGCGAAGTATTAGGGAGATCAGAGCTCTATAGCGGTTGAATTTTAGTTTGTAGAAAGTTATAATTATCTTTTCTTTGTGTTTCTCTAAATTTGTTTTTGTTATATTGTATTTTAATTAAAAATACATATGTTATACATTTTTTATAAAATGCAGTTGCTGTTTAATATTAAATTTATACTACTTACTTTCGTAATTGGAAATGCTGTGGGACAAATTGAGTTTCCAGATCATTTTGAAACTGATACGAAGAAATCAAATATAGCTGTAAGATTTTTGTTATGCTTTTAGTTTTGGATTGATTTATTTCAACGAATTACTGCTTCATACTGATGCGAACAATATTTTTATATTTAAAATTTATACACAACAGGGTCGGGTACCACTTTATTCTCCAACACGCTGTAAGTCTAACGAGCTACTCTATCCAGGGGATCAAGCAGACGATTGGATATGTGATTGCGCACCTGGTACGTTTTGATATTTTGTTCGAATATACAAATAAATTAGTAATTTATTTATATGCATACTATAGCTGCGGTATATCACCATGAAACGGATGCATGTTATATAGCATTTCGTCAGGGTCCTTGCGATAAAAATCAAATGCTTGTGCTAAGTCCAAAAAATGTTTTACCAGAATGTATTGAAAATGTTTGCAAAGATGGAGAAATTACAATAAATAATGTTTGTTATGAGTTCGGAAGTGGAACTCCATGTAGAAATGCTCATTTATCCTATGTACTGGGTGTTGATCCAATTACCTTAATGGTAGATTGTGTGCGGCAATCCGTTTCATTAGCATCACGCTTTGGGGACGATGGATTACCTCAGCTTGATTTAAATTTGATTAAACTCTGCGCTCGTGGCACTAAACGGGCAACGAAAGGAACATGCCCAAACATCAATGCTTAATATTTTATATTTACATAAATGTAACTAATGTCTCTTAAATAAATTATTTAATATTTTCAATATAACTGTTTTCAAATAATGGAAAAAAAATTAACTAAGTAAGAAACAAAATATTTACTGATATACCAAAACAAAAGGGCCCCATATCTGGGATATCAGGGAGTACTATTCAACAGTAACAATGATATAAAACATAACACTAAATGATAGAATATAGACAGGTCATAAAGCATACCCTTGCTTTGGAGATCAAATGAAAAGTAAGCTATTCATAAGAAGCACGAGTATGATTTACCGGTAGTCAGCTACGGGTGTGAAACATGGCACTTAACAGACTTTGAAGCTAGTAGATTAATGACCTTTCAAAAAAAAACCTTAGGAAAATATCCGGATCCATTAGGGAATCTGATATTTCATGAATTGTGTGAACTAATCCAAATAAAATTATATCCACACAATTACCTGGGACAAGGAAGAGAAGCACACCGCGAATTAGATGGTTGGACAATGAGGTAGCAGATGTAGATCAAATAGCAGTGCATGACTGGAAATGTATAGCCAAGGATCGGAAGAGATGGATGGAAGTTGTACGATAGGCATAGGTCCTCTACGGTCTGTCGACGGCAAAAATTATGATGAACTGTTTTCAAATGTTTATAAACACCAAAGAACGAGTGCTTATCTGTGCTTGTGTCCTAAAATGCGTATTGAGTTAAATATATATATAAATACATTTATTTTTATGTTTGTAATGTTTTAATAAAAACAAAAATGATCATAATGCTGATATCCGCGTATGATTGAAGCTTATAACTTATTTGTTATTAAATTCAGTTCTTAGTATTCAATATTCATAAGATCGAAATTACATGCGTAATCTAAGTAGAATTGAAATATTGATAACTGTATAAAGTGATTAATTAACACAATTCGAAAGCAACATTGTTTCTTTATTTGATTATTACCTATAGTATATCTCATGAAATGTCGAGTGTTTTCTGTGCGCTCGGATTATTATTGCAGGATTCGGGTTTAATTTTAACATCTTTCGTATTAGTCAGATCAGTGCTCAAATCATTATCTTCCGTGGTGGTAATGCCGTTTATGCTATCTTCCTCTAATGTTTCCATCTTTATTAAGCAACTTTCTAGTGAGGCTATAAATGGACTTTCTTCAAATTCAGGCAAATTACGAAATTGTGTAAAAAGAGTTAATATTTGACTTGGGGTAAGATCACCAAACTCGGTAAATATATTGATGTTCTGGAAATAGTCACGACAACTTAATGTTGTACATGGTACAGAATGTTGTGGCAATAATGTAACGTCTTCGTCTTCGTACAATTTCTTAGCTAACTTTGGTCTTGTAGAGTTTACAATAAGTCTAGGACCACAGTCGGGTATCCATTTTCTATGAGTATTTCTTATGTAAACATACATATGTGCAAGTGTGAATTATTATAATTTACTTACTCTAAATTTGGTATAACGCGATTGTGCCGACTTACGTAGTTTTGTTTAACAAAATACCACAAGGCTGGTAAATCAGCTACAGAACATAGATCTTTTATATTTTGCCTTTGATTTATTTTCACCAAGTATAAATACTCTGGATCTATAGATTTTACCTAAAAACAAAACTTGTAATGATTTATGCTGATAGACTATTGAAAATATGATCATCTAGTATTTCAATATTTTTCAAGAAATTATTATGTTTCGCTTTCAATCTCATTACCACATATAAACAATATATTACCTTATATAATTTACTCCTCGGAGTTAATTTGTTGTTACTTTCAGGTGGTATAAAATATTCGCGCGGTATTCTTGTAATAAAACGATACTCAAATAATAATTGAAAAAGAATTGATGTTGCACGATAGAACATGTATCCGCAATCTCTGGAGCAAGAAAGATGCTACAATGGAATAAATGCCGTGTAATAAATAACTTTCTATGATTTAATAATTATTACTTACAATATAAAGAGGCGGAGGAATAACTAGAAACATTTCACAGCGTCCATAACTTAACATTCCACTTTGAAAAATTAATGAATTAATTAAAAACTTAAAAAAATTGTATGATCCAGTGATACCAAACACTATCACATTAGTAGCTATAAAAATATATTGTGTAAGTAAATTATTTCAATATATGATGAGAATGCTTCTACCTACTGTATGTGGAACTTTAGGTACATATTCCAACAAATTTTCTACGCGTGTACCATCATCAATTTTGTCCTGATATGATAACTTCCATAAATTTATGAAATCACCCTGTTTAACTTTAACGCGCTCCGGATACAATGCATGTATCTCTTCTTGAATTGGAAAAAATTCTTCCATTGCTTCAATTAGTATTATATTACGAAACTGATTTTCACGATCTAACAGCTTTTTAGTAAATAATCCAATACCTGGGTTTATTTCAAGTACGGATTTACAGCTTGATTCTTCTAAAAATGGCTCAATACTTTTATCTATTATATTTGCTGCTTCTTCATTTATTATATACATGGAGTCAGGTGTTTTATGTTTTTTATTAAATAATTTTTCCGGAATTATGTGGTTATTTATTTTTCTATTACAATTCCGTTTAAGTTTTACTTTTGTGCATAGTCTACATGTATGCAGAGATAAGTTAGTTTGTTTATATAAAATACTATATATGTTAAACATTTTCTTTCAGCTATTCTAACCAATTTTATATGAACTGCAACAAATCTCTGCTAAAATATTAATCTTGCGGTTAAATTTTGACATGTGTTTGTTATGACATATTGAAATATTAGAAGAATATTATTTGAAACCAGGTGTTCACTATTGCTGCCAGACTGTAATTCGTTTTTTGTTGAAAATACATATGCCAATATATTATTCACGCAATACACAATCGGTAACAATAAAACTTTTATAAAACAGTAAGTAGTTGTCCTCATAGGACACGTTGCACAGTGTTTAAGAAAATGTTAAATGTTTATTTCGTAATTGTCATATATATATATTGCATCACAATATGTATCATCATATGTTGTTTTTTTTTTGTTTTTTAATATAAAAGTATAACCTCGATTCTTGCACATACTGCCAACTTTCACACCTCGATTCATGCAACACGAAAATTTTTCTCATTAAGTACTCTGTGCTGTGCTTAATTCGAAAAAAATTACACCGGAGGAAGCTATATCAACATTTAATATATACTTGGAATGGACAGAGAGCAGCGTATTACTGAGTAAGTAAGTCTACTCAAAATCGAAAATTTCTTTAATATTACGTAAAAAGTATACATACTTAAACGAAATTATGAAACAAAATAATTCTAAGTGCTGAATGACGTATATAAACTTTTTAATTTTTTTTTATAGAAAAATTCTGTACTTGGAACTACCTCAAAACTTGCACCGAGTCCGGTTTTCATTGCGAGCAAGAATCGATTTACTACTGTATTTGATATTATATAACAATGTACAAAGAGTGTGAATACTATAAGAGGTTGCAATACTCTCTTTTTATTTTTACTGTTAGTATTTGATGACGACGGTCATAGCTAACCGACATATGTACATAATCGACATGCATACACTTTGTTGTTGCTTATTTTTTCGATTATGTTTTTCGTCTGTATTCGTTTCACATTTTTGTGTATTCAATGTTTACTATGAGTTTTTGTTTATGTGTGACAAAATTGTTTCTTCCTTTTCTGTGTGTTATACATATGTTGTGCAATAAATAATGCGAGTAATGTAAACATAGTACACATTATTTCTACAGAATTCATTGGCATAGATGTGAAATATATGGAATGCTCTGTGTAAGCATATTTCAAAATGATTTGAGCAGTCATATGTAACATATGTATGTATTACGGAATACAATTTTATATTTATAAATAAATATATTGTATGTTAGTACAATTTCAAAATTTTTTCATAAATCAGAACTTTCTTTAAAACTTATGCATCTTTTAAAAATAATTATTGTATTCAAGAAAAAAAGAATCATAACTCTTACTTTATTACAGAATGGGAGTATGTCGGAAATGAAACGGATAAGACATATAATTATATTAGAATTCTAAATACATTTTTTTTTCATTTTAAGCATAATTATAACAGAAAAATTTATAAAAAGTTGGTAAGCATAAGAAAATCAACAAATTTTATACAAATTTTATACATAAATAAATAAAATCAAGAGAAAATTTTTTAAAAAATGGAATAGGTGCTCGCACAACATTCATTACTCTCGCAAGCGGGCACTTTTATATGAAACCTAGCTAAAAATATGATTTCTTTTTCCAAAATACTAAGCAAAGAACATGTATTAGGCAGAAAATTATTTTATCTATGCTCATTAAAATTGTCACCTACAAGCAAATATTAAAACATATATGGAGAACTATTCTCCATACAATTTTTGACAGCTGTTTTCAAGTTTGTAAACTTACTCTGTTTACGCGCTTACGGGAATACCCCTAATATAAAGACAACATTGTACATTTATTGATATGACATGAATGAAACATGTTTTAAAATTAGCCATCTGGCAGCACTATGATTATTTACAAGCAAATTACTGATGCTGTTGGCAGTGTTGTACCTTTACACATTACACAATTTCGGATGAGCACTTTGAATTTTACTGCAAAGAGAGGGAAAAAAACAAAAACAACAGGGGTTTTTTACGGGAAAATCATATTATTCTCAATCTGTTTTTTACTTTCTTTGAGCGTAGACGTACGTCGTTCGTAAAATGCTCTAATTGGAAAAAATATAGAAACAGTGTTGTTGAAGACAAGCGATTAAGAAGTTGAATGGCGGCCGTGGATTTATTTTTATAGTATTTCAAAATATAGATAAATATTTCTTATATATATTTTTATAAATTAATATATTTTAAATTTTCCGTATATAAGTGAAAAAAGTGTTTGCAAAACAAAAATGAAAAGTTAAGAATTGCAGGCAAAAGAAATGCCAAAAAGGTGAAATGTTGAAAATCAATAACAAAGCAAATAAGGAGTGCATTTTGTGGCGCATACAAAGTTGGTATATATAATTAAAAGTGCTAATTAAACAAAAGTAGAGTGAATTTATAAAGAATAAGAAAAACAAATTATACTTATACCATATATATAATTATCGAAAATGTGTTAATGTAGTAACTCAAAGTACTCTGTGACTAGAAAAGGCCAAGTTAACCACAACCCGATTCTTTATTACTGGTTTCTCAGTTGCAGCATAAACACACACACAACAATACATATAACAAACAAACACGTAGTTTGTTGTTTTATTTCTCTTTTTTGGTGCTTTCTTTATTTAAGTAACATTTTTTTTTGTTCCTTCGCGGCTTTGTGTCGTGACGTGAATTAATTATAATATTTTGTGTAGTTTTTGCTTTATAAAATAATTCTGCGTATAATTTTAATCTTCGCTTGATATTCTTTATATTTTTAACAAAATTTTGTAAATGCGCCAGTGAGAATAAAAAGAACTTTAAACGACGTAGATAAGTGTTGAAAATACGAAAACAAATATAATAAGAATAAGGTCAAAATAAAAGACGATACATTGCGGCTTTGAATAATTCCTATTACCATTTGGCAACGCGCCATAAGCAGCAGTTCTACGCGGTTTTCTGCGGGTGGATCTGGTGGAGTTCTTAAAAAATAAAGAGTCATGGACGCCGGTGTTGCAAGAAGTGGAGGAGGTAAGTTTTGAAAAAATGGAAACCGAATACTATGTTACCATATGCTGTCTTAGAGTAGGTGAATGTATTTCAGCTAAAGCGTTGAACAAATTGTTGCTCAAATTCTCTCTTAATGAAGGGTGTTTCCCCCTGTTTTTCATTTAAAATATTCACCAACCTTCATACATTATATTGTCTGTTAAAAGTTATCACTAAATGTTAACACAAGTACAACAGTTTAAATGACAACTACTATTAAACAATAACAACTTCAGACTGCAGGTGCAATCGAATGAATTGTTATACATACATATGTACATATATTCATCTACATCTATAATAATATTACAATTCAGAAAAGGTTAAAAAGATTGTTAGTAATAATTACACTAATAATTACAATAATTAATGTTAGAAGTATATCCTATAACCTTACGCACCATAACTAAAACTAGTTAGTGCATCGGTTTTTTCACTATTGAAATCTTAGGTTGTATTTTTCTTGACTTTGAAACGATGTTCCAATGTTCCAATATTATGAATCCGATTTGGGTTAAAATAAACGATTTGGGACCCCTAAAACTGTAAGCACATAATCACAATCTTAATTTTGTATTTTATTCTAGGATTCTTTATTGTATTTTTATATATATTTATATATGTATTTTTATATACAAACATCTACACATATGGTCATAATAATAAGTACACT
>JXPL01038945.1:0-10669 GCA_001015235.1 Sphyracephala brevicornis | reverse complement strand
ATAATTGAAATTTTTCAAAATATATTCTGTTTATTTTATAATACCTAGAATTTATATTTCTTCTCTTATCAACAATTTTGTCTTNGCTAGTAATCTCTAAATTATAGCGAAAAAACACAAAAGTTATAAATAGCATTGAAAAAATTTAGCTCATCGCTTGGAACCAGCTCTGTGCACTAAATGTCCACTACCAGTCAAGCAAAACAAAAGCTCAGCCATATTCCTGTAGTCTGTCCAATTATTATCACATTTGTGCACCATACTCTTATATCCTGATATATTCAGCTGAATAAGTATCGTCATTGAGATTATATTTGAACACTGATTTCACTTGAGCAATATTCAAGCAATTAAATCGAATCTCGGAACAGAGATATTCTCTCTGAGGATTTACTTGAGCGCAGCTGTTGAAAAAAAATGTCTGATATATAAAACAAAGCGTCAAAAAGCGTCCCTCTGCTGCTCGTAATTTTCAACCAAGTTGGTTTTTTTTTTAAATGTGGATTAATATATTTATATACAGAAAAAAAAAATTTAAATACCGCGAAAAGTACTAAATTTTCAAAATGCAAGAAAGTGCTATAAAGTGGCATTTATGTGTTTATTAGCAGCACTATGGAATATTTAAGATAGATTGTAACATTAAACATATTAGATAGGTGGGCTTTGTATCTCTTCTTTCTTTTCCATTTAACCTGACTGAGCCAGAGTAAAGTGCAGGGTTTCAGCTAGTACTGTTTATAAATTGGAATATTCTCACAATTGAAAAAATGTAGACTTTCTGCATTAATAATAGAAACTCTTATGTGCCTGTAGTTCAAAGTGAATAATCTCATTGAATGGCCAATAATCAGAGCAGTGAAAGTCGTACAGTACACCACTGCGAAGTTATTCCAAAATTCGATTTCATTTACAGACATCGTTTTATATAAATTCAAAAACTGTTCGCTCCTCACGGTTCGCTGCTCAAGCCCACATTTTCCTGTTAGTTGTCAAAATTATGTTTTACCAGGCATATTCTAAATCATTCTATTTTCTCTTGTGTACGAATACGTGTATGTTTTCACAACATTCACTGCAGTGTCTGAAATTTTATCAAAAGAAAAAGTTGAGAAAGAACAAGTATTTGCTGAATTTTTAAAAATTTCCGAATTTTTTTGCTCTGTTTTCGCACATTCATTCAATATTCAATGCAAATATGATAACAAAAGAGTCGAATTTTACATTTTCAGTTTTAATTAAATGAAAATTAAGTGAAACAAATATTTGGAATAACAATATAACAAACAAGGCTTCTTCGTTTTCTAAACAAGGAGCTGGAATCAGACTTCAACAAAACGNTAAATGAAAATTAAGTGAAACAAATATTTGGAATAACAATGTAACAAACAAGGCTTCTTCGTTTTCTAAACTGCTGAATTAATTTGCTGCTCAACCGATTGTTCGAAAGTTAACAAAAGTTTCACATTTGCACATTTGCACACAGAACGCACCGTACTGAGAAAAGATACAAAATTTTAGGCAGAAACAAAGGCCATTTTTCATAAGAACACAAAAAGGCTGAATTATCAGCATGAAATATAAAAACATTAAATACCTTAATATTAATGCTCAAAAGAATTGAAACGAAAACTTTTCACTCCGTGCAAAGTGACTTAAATTGATTGCGGAATATGCTCAAATTTATAGCTGTCCCTGTCCACAGGGAAGGGGGAGAACGAAAAAAAGTGGCAAAAATTACTAATTAACCAAATTAACCCTTTTTATTTAAAGCCACAATGAAAATATCAGGCTAGCAAATCCTTTTAAAAATTACAAAGTGAATTCAAAAGCAATCAACGCAAAAGTGAAATCACTCTTCGCGCCAAAGCAACGTACATCGTCCACGGCCGTGTACTCCACCGCCTTATCGAGCATCTCGTCCACTCCTGCAATGCAGGCGCTTTACTTATGCCTCCACTCTTTCGATTTACTTCTGAACTTACCATTATTGCTTTTCCAAGTACATAAATTGAAAAAAGACCTTTTTCATTTAAAGTTTAATCAAAACAAGTGATTCAATTCTCATTTTCAAAAGGAGCCCAACGCAAGGACGCAGGAGACGATGATGAACACTGTCGAGGAACTTCAGAACAGTAAAGGAAAACTGAAGCAGAATTGAAAAAGACAACAGAACAAAAAAAAAAAGCAAAAACAAAAACAAACGCTGCCGAAGGAAAACAACTCGAACATTGTGTATCTTTTGTTTTGGCCACGGTTTTAACCGTTACCGATAAAAGTTTTTATTTCCTGCCCGCCATTTCGATGTTCTTTTGCAGTTTCTATGCTAAAAGCTCGATAAGTAGATGGGTCAGTAGGCTGGGCAGGGCGAGGCGGGGCCAAGTAGTGCAGGCGTGGATGTTAAAATAAGCTAATTAGTTAATAAAAAAATATTCTTTTGTTTCATAAAATAACTTTTATTATTTTTTCTTTTTTCTCTCCTTTTTCCTTGATCCTTGTTCCTTTTTAATTTTTTTTAAGGAACTAACTTCACATTCAACGTATTTAATGTGTGAATATGCTTGTGCGTTAGCCTATGCCGCTGAATGGAAGCATGGCAGGAGCGGAAGTTCTTTCATTGTGCAGAAGGGTTAACGAAAACGGCAAAACTGACTTTCTTTTTATCACGTTAACAGAACAAGATGTTTTTTTTCTGTGTTGAGATACTTTTTACTGCTGGCAGTTGTTGTTGTAAGTCTCTTTGTGCGGCAGCCTGTAAACGCATATTAATATTGAGTTTCTTTTATTTTTGGGACTGCAGCATATCAAAGCACTTTTTTGTGACCTTTGAGAAGAAAGCCAAAGACTTTCACTCACTTCTCTCATTATTGCCATTTTTATTGCAAAATCATTTTTTTTTACAACAACAAAGTGTATTTTAAGGAACGAGTACGCAGCGATTTTTATGTTCTTCCTAGTTTTAGATTCTTTAAACTTACGAGCCATTAAGCAGGCTCAATTTGTGGAAATAAATTAATATTATTTTAAAATTTTATAAATGTATAAATTTTATCACGAATAAGATAAATTTGTGCAGCCAAATGGCATGCTTGCTGTTATCTCGTGCCGATGTCCTTGCAGAAATGGTGTGGGGTATGCTGCTCTGCAATGGTTTCAAAGTTTTGCCATTGTTTGTCTTGCTGGCAGTCAGTTGGTCACTTTGTGTATTTGTCCATGGATTCTCTAGTGGTTGACGTCGCATAAATTTCAAACGACTTGAGGAAACATTTCTCAATGTGAATTGTGTAATGTGCTCCTTTCGGCATATCGTGAAGGACCAGTTGAAAGAGGGAAGATGGCAAGCAAATGGTCGGGTCGTAAGCTTAATGCTTATAATAATAAAGCTAATGTAATGTTGAAAGGATTATAGCGACATGCGGATTACATTCAAAGTACATTTAAAGTCAATAGATCGCATTTAAATAACTTACACGTGATATGTGTAATGCCTGTAAAATACTTCATATCTTGATATGAGCAATTCATGTCACTAATTTCTGACGGCTGGCAGCAACGCGTCGGCTTGCTTGACAATGCCTGAGAGCATGGAAAATACATTTTAAAATGCGAAATATGTTGCATTTGAACTTTCAACATCTTAAGCATTTTTAGTATGAAATTCTGATTGTAAATTAATATGCACATCTTCAAGCTTTTCTCAAATTCTTGGACCCAATTTCCAAATGACCAAAGTTTGCGCACACTTTTACAGCATTAAATTTAGATACTTTCGATTTATTCGATTTATATTATTTTAAATTCTGAAAACGTTTGTTGTGTGTTCAGAATCCTTTTTCTACTGAAATAATTGAATATGTAAAACCTTTTCGATCTTCCAAGCAACGAATATAAATCAACAGCATAACTTCAAAGTTACCACAGTCAAACCCTTTGAGTACGATCCAGAAATCTGGCTTTTCTGGCCAATTCAACTAGTACATTGCCTTGCTCCCATTGCCTTATGTCTACCAACGATGTTCAGATATGTCCACAAAGTTACGCTTGTCTTGTTATATTTTGTCTAATGCGATATATCTGGGAATGATACTTATTATATTCAGTTTCAGTCCAGAAAGTCTGTTTGAATGACTTGTTCATGCAACAAGACCGACTTTTTTGACAAGGATAATACAAATTTCTGTCTCTTATTTCAAAACTATTGATGATTCTTAAAGTTTTTAAATATATAAAATATCAGGCTAGTGCACTAAAGGTCCATAAGAGGCGAATTAAGTCATTTTGAAAACAAAATGTCGACTTTGCAACTCCAAATGCAATTAATTTAAAAGAATGGAAGTTGCATGAATTACAGAAATCAATAGAAAACGCACTAGAATTGCAATCATGATTGAATTCCTTCCAATTTAAATAATAAAGTCTTGGCAAATTGCTTGTTTGATTTTGAGCATCACGTAGTCGAAGAGACTAAAACAACTCGACGCACAGTTACCCCACTCATCACTTTGTTGAAATTCGATCTCCTGTCGACATTAATTGGCAGCAGACAGTTCGAAAACGTAGCAGTCTCGAGTTAATTTCGTAGCTGAGCAGCGCAAACACATTATCGAACTGTGAACTATAGTTGACTCCAGTTTGCATCCATAACCATGCGTAGCCTTGCAATTTCCATTCGATGCAGTGTACTTGGAGCCAACAAAGGAAAGCAGAAATTGAAAGAAGAAATTGAGTTTCCGTCAGTGCTGCTTGCTTACTGGATTTCGTACCATTGTACCAATCGCTTGCGGTTATGTTGCGATAATTTACAAATGACAAGCTGTTGCTCCATGAAATAGCTGTAGGGTGAAACCTTTCATAAGAATATTGGTACGAAATCCACTCAGTCTGACGTGAATACATGAGAGTACATCATCTTAAGCGTGTTAAGATGTTAGTGCAAAAACAAAAACTGTATCAGCACTGGATTTTTCCATTTTTTCATTTTCGCCTAATGAAATATTCCAAGCAGCAAGTTAATGAACATTTCTCGACGATATTGTCGGAATCCGTGCGTCGGCTTAGGATGCTTAAAAGAAGAATGCGAAGAAGCAAATTGGAAAATTATGTTTTAATCCGCTTGCTCCGAGCGATTTCCATTTGCGCTACGACTATAATTGAAATGCGGCATGTATTACAGGAGGCTTATAATTGATATCCTTTTTGGTTTCCGCAGGCGTTTAATGCTGGCAAGACAAACTAAGCTATTCAACCGACGATGGAAAACAATTATAAAAGAATAGCACTAAATGGGAGGAAGGCAGGCGCAGAGGCCGACCAACCCATTAGCAAATAATAGATAATAAATAATAAACAATTAGTTCTGCCCTTCCACTCTATGAAGCTATACATTCACATACACATGCATACACCCACACTCTTGTGTATGTAAGTCACGCACTTGTAAGCACTGCGTTAAGGAGACAACATTAATTGTCCTTGCGAAACTATTGTTCGCAATGTGGAACAACAATTGAAATACTCCCTCTCACCCGCATCAATCTAAACTTCGTAAATTGCTAAATGAAATGATTTAATTGCTTCAATTGGTCTTGCATTTCATCAAATGGAATTATTATTTGTTTTGAAACGAAAATGTGCAAATATGAATATTATTATTTGCATTTGTGGGATGTTCCCATTCGTAGACACTACAATCAGCCAGTAATTGTTCACTAAAATATTAGGAATAAGTCGAAATATATTTTATATCTAGAAAACAATTATTGGGTCCTAACAGAAGTCTAAAACACACTCAATATATATTTAACTCGCTTATTGAAATTAACTCCGAATGGTCCGTACTATGTTTAAGGCATTAGTGAAGCCAAACCCTGTGTCTACATCATTGCTGGTAATGGCTTGGGAAGGAGTGTTTCAAAAGCAGACAAATCTTTAATTCGATCTTCGCATTTGTTGCTGTTCAATTATCAAATCTCATCTCTTGCTTAACGATATAACGGCATCGAATACTGATTAATGTTGCATTGAAATTATCTTATCAACCTGAATAAAATATGGTTTTCATTCTTCTGAAGATTCTCAAATCGTTATTGACATGCAATTTCGTTCATATGTCAAGACATAGAATTCTCATCCTGCTTCTTATCGAATGAAGTAGTATTTGTTTCTCAATTTCGGCAATAAAAAGTTACAAAGTGAAATTATATTGTATGTTCTAAGAATGCGTTTCAGAGTATTAATTATGCACGCCGAGAATTGTGAAGAACGCAGATAAATCATATCAGCTTTCCTGTTCTCTGAAAACTGTGACAGAGGCAACATAATAAAAATTCAACACCAATAAAAAATCCATTATTACATCAATTCATTTTGGCTCCAAAGTGTACATCGTTTCATGACCTAATTTTATAAGCAAAATGATTGAAAAATTTTAGGAAATTTGTTGGAATCATTTTTCTCAAGAATGAATTTTCTTTTCCATTGCAATTTACTTATTTCGAAATTTTTTAATAAAATATTTCTTTATTAGTTGTTATCATGCCAAATATTTTAATATGTATGCAGTCTGAAGCAGTTGTCATAATGGCCAACTGCTTTTAGATAAATTAAATTGCAATTATTATGGAAATTTTAGGATTCCAGATTTATATACAGAGAAAATGTATTGCTGCGAACACTGAAAGGGTTCTGAAAATAAACAGATTTTGTTAAAGTTGTATTAAGTATCGCATCGCAGTATGTGATGTGAATCCATTTTATAAGTAACAAACACCAGTAATGGAATTTCAGTTCCAAATATTAAAAAGTTTCAATTTATATTTGTAAATGAGAGAAAATATTTATTAAATCAATTCTAGCCAAAAAAATTAAATCTAGTACGCATTCGAATACAAGACTAGATTATTAGAGGAAGAAGTGAGGGCGAATGGAATACTCCAGCCAAGGTCTGAAGCCATCCCCGACACTCAGGCCGCAGAGCCCATTATGCCTTCCCTACAATTTAAAACAGGGAGAAGGATGGGAAAGATGAAAAAGGGGATAGAAAACAGAGGAGGGAGAAGAAGAAACTACCCTACGCTGAGCCGCCACGATCACAGTGTTACTTCCAAGGCACTGAATTCATTTCGTGAAAAATTGCTTTGCTTTTCCTTAAGTGAAACGGATATTTAAATTTTTTTTTTTGAGACTTCGCTTACTTAGGTAATATGAAAATGTATTTTAGAAATTTAGCAAAGCGTAACTTGCTTGCAATCCCTTTGGATATTAAATCGCTCAAAGCCTCGACTCAGCCTTTAATTGAGTTTTATTCAAATTTAAACAAATATAATAAATTTAAATTATTATTTACCGTTTGTGTACGAGTATCTTATATCAGAAAATTGCATGAAATACTAAACGGCAATTGTAAACGGAATCACATTCCAAATCTTTTCACTGCAGACATACGTTACTCGATATTTTAGTAAAATGCAGTCTTCGCAGTCTCTTGTTAAATTAAAATGAAAGGAAAGAGATTTCGAAACGTAATCGTACGCAATGCAACAACTATTGCATAACTGTTTTCCACACTCCGGAAGTCATAGTGAAGTGCGAGTATCTGCTCACACTCAGCTACAAAGGCTGGAAGGCGAGCACTTCGTTAGGCTGCTTAATGCACATTTTATCAATTTATTAAATTACAAACCTCAACTCATGCGTAAAATTGTAAATTTGACTTAATTGCCAGCAATTTGAAATCTCAGTGAATTTTACCCTTGCATGTGAAGTGGAATGTATTATTTGCTTAATTGTTGCAGCACATGTTGCAGGAGCATTAGTTGGGCAACAGAGCTGGGCAATTATGCCCATTAAAGCCGCAAGTAGCAAAGCAGTAAATGTGTGCGATTAAATCTAACAGGATTCCTCAATTAAGTCTCCGCTCGTAGCACTTCAAGGCACTCGCAAGACGGATTGTTGGCTTGTACTCGGATAAGCTTAATTGGCAATTGGCTTACTTATACCAACAGCATTGTGTTGCCAGGCATTGTAGGAAATTCAGCCGAACCAGCCACGAAAAGTTCAATTTGAACTCCGAAATAATTCAAATGTAATGCATTTACTGAGCAACATCTTTGCTGCGGTCTGTTTGCATGTAATTCAACTGATTTTATCTGAGAATTCACTGAAGACCCACAGCAAGCGGCCATGTATCGCTGTAACCCTTTACATATTTTCATATCCAAACAGTTTGCACTGCGTTGTCATATCTTTAGAATTTTTATCTGCAACTGTCATGGACGGAAGCTCAGAGGCGCAATGCCGTGACGAGATATCATTACATCTTGTTTATGTGCTCCTCATATGCCCGCAGCTTGTGCTTGTAACAGTTCCAACTTCATTGTGTATTATTGGAATTCCGTAGTGTTGGCTCCTTTACTCCGAACTCTTCCCTGCATCAACCTCTCATCTGTGTGGATCTTAGCCAATTGGTTAATAAAAACTTTTAAGTTTCCAAGGAAAATAACATTTTTGCGCTCCTTCCTCAAATGAAATATTTTTGTTATTCTTCGCCGTAGCATCGCGCCATGGATTTCGCACTGTGAATATAATTTGTTCTGAAAAATTTGAGTAAAAACATACAAAACAGAAACATAAACTGAAAATGAAACTGAAATTGTTTCCGCATTGCGGACTTTTAAACTTTGCGATTTTTGAAAACAGTTTTCCTCTTATTTTTACTGCACACACATGAATATGAAATAAAATTGGCCAAACATTCTACGTCATAATATATAATACATATTTTATGTGAACAATTTGTGGAATTGAAAGCACTACTGTGAAAGGAGAGCTGCTGTCCTAGCGAGGATATTCGTCAAAATGTACGTTTAATTCATTTATTTAATTACGTTACAAAGAATAAAGGTAATCCAAATTATTTAAGCCTAAAAGTCTAATTAATAATGGGAAGCTAATTTGAATATTCAGCAAACATTTGTATGGCAAAAAGCAAATATTCTGACTATTTTCGCTGGGAGCGCATTCAATGACGGTATAAATCAGTTGCAGGGATACATACTCGTATATAGCATCAGCACAAGCTGACTTAATTAGTAGAGAGTAGTAATACCAAGCAAATAGATATAGAAAAATTCCGACTGTTATGGAAACGTGGGCCAGCACGTAATTAAAACAGAGTCAGATAGAGATTAAGTAAAGAAGCTGTCAACCCTTGAGAATAAAGAAGGAAATATTTAAAACTTATTCAATAGCAGCTTTCAAAATTTCCACACTCAATTACTTATTTCGATTTAATAATGAATATTAAAATGTTAAAATTAAAAAAAATTGAATGTTAAAAGTCATCAATAAAAATTTTAAACAATTGGGAAAAGCAAATAAAAACAAACAAAAGCAATTACAAAAACCACATTCATAGTTCGATATTTGAAAAATATTTTCTCAATTATTTCGATCACATTGATTCAAAATATAATAATACAAAACAAAAACTATTTTTTTAGAGAAAATTTGAGGAGTTTGTTTAATTTTCCCATAAACAGTCGAAAAAACAACGACCTCCAAGGGACCGACGAAATTCGGTCGTTCTAACGATAAGTCGCTGTAAGGGATATAAATTTGTAAGTGTATGGCTGGCCACACATTTAGGACAGGAAATTGGTGGTTTTAAACGATAAGTCGCTGTAACTGAAGTCGTTGTAAGCGCTTTCGACTGTAATTCAAAACTCTTCGGAAAATTTCATTTCATTTAAGGAAGTGAAATGTTCACAACCCAGTGCCGTAATGGACTATGGACATATAATGAAAGAGGACCATAGTAACACTTGCCACGTTACAGAAACTCATAGCGAAACTGAGATATTAATTTCAGGATTGCAACAAAGAACAACTACTGGCGATTTTATAGAGCATTCGAATAATCCTTATAAGAATGCTNTAATTTCAGGATTGCAACAAAGAACAACTACTGGCGATTTTATAGGGCATTCGAATAATCCTTATAAGAATGCTAAGTTTTCGAAATAAATATATTGTATTTCCTAAAAATCTTGCGTTTTGTTTTTTAGACAAATTGGAACCAAACCACAATGTTTCACACACAACCTACTATAAATCCGCCGCTGGTGTAATAGTTTCTAACTATAATTGGAGCGCAGCGCTTAAAAACTTCATACTATTTCCAGTCAGCCTCGCATTCGTTAAAATCATAAACTGAACAACTTTCTAAAAAACATTATTTCTTCTTTTCGTGGAAATGAAAAGTTTTTCGTTCTAATTCGGATAAAATCTGTGCGCTTTCGCACTCATGTTTGGTAATTGCGCTTGGATTATATACAGATTTGAAGTGAATGTGGTGGAGATAGTAAAACCAATTTGCTTAATTTATGTAGTTGGCATTCCTTCGCTTTTCGGTTCGGCGTTAGAAGTGCAGAGGCGAAATAAAATTTTAAATTAGCCAAGAAATTTTTAATGCGATAACACTAGAAAGTATCGAAAATTAATCTAACTAAAGGTTGGATAACAGGCTTGGAAATATGAAAAAAATAATTCTTTGTGGGTACTCTTGACTTTGTTTGAAGTCTACTTTAACAATATTTAAGAGTTTGTAGAACTTTAATGGCCATTTAGTTCATTAGCCAAATGGAATTGGTGTAGGAATTACTTTAGTATT